>JABBWJ010000066.1:0-264192 GCA_016647685.1 Suillus tomentosus | reverse complement strand
AACTATGTATCTTGTATTTCCTCAACACAACCCTCCACTTACTCTCTTAATAGGACCTCAGACTCGTATTGCCCGCAATGGATCCTCCTTCTCCTGCCATCGAATACATCACCTCTACGCAGCAGACCAGATGACATGGCAGACCTTATGATCAAAAGACGCGACATTGGTGAGACCAAACCGCACTCCATGCAACTACCCGCGATCCCCTCCATCCATCCATCCATCCATCCATCTATCCATCCATCCATCCAAACATAGCCATCGCCGGCACACCCACCATGCTGCAGAGTCCCCGCACCTCCGGTCCCATGCCTCCACCATTGTCTACCCCCTCGCTACCCTTCGGCGCCACTGAAGCATCAATAACAGCCACGACACGTGCTCGCGCACGCGAGATGCAAATCCACCAAGCACGCTAACAGCAACTTCGAGCAGCCCAGATGCGAAATCAAATGCAGTTCGCGCGCCATATCTCCCCTCCTGATTCCTCCCCACGAATATGGGGCCGAGCGCACCGCAACATCCGCGTACAACGCGTCTCATGTCCCAAATCCCTAACTTCACATCTCTACCGTTACCTAAACAGGTGCAGAAGCTCACGAGCTTTCGGGTGATGATTTACGTCGAACTGGGATATTGATGTTTCGTACAGAACGTTCTGGCGCAGAAGCAGCAACAGAATCCGCCCAATCAGCAACAACGCCCCCCATGCCTGGTCAATTTCCCGGTCTAGGTCAGAACCCCTCCATGTCGCCCAGGCCCAACGCCCCGATGCAAAGCAGCGGTCCAAGCCCTGTATCTCCCCTAGGCACAACAAATGAGCGCCCAATCCCGGCAAGCCGGCATATATCCATTCAGTAACCAAGGCCACAATGCACCCAGCGTAGACCCCCGCATAGCAGCCTCCGATTTCACGCAGCAAATGCCGGGCAGCATGGGCGCCATGAACCTAAATCAACAACGACAGCTCATGCTCATGCAGCAGCAAAAGCGGAATTCAAGTGGGAACCTGAACATGAACGCTCCGAACTTCGTGAACCCACAGCGGGCTCCATTGAGGCTTTCGTCACAGCCTCCTATGCAGCCTGAAGATTTCCAGTGGGCAATGACGCAGCAGGCACAACCGGGCATGATGGGGACGCAACAGAATACTGGTTCATTCCATCTGCAGGTGCAGTATCATCAGTGGCAGAATGGCCAACATCCAGCAACCACTGTCGCTCGAAGGGCAAATGAACGGATTTGGATGAACCCCCGTGGAGGAGCAGGAGCAGCGAACAGCCCCTACGGCAGCACCATCTCGCCATCCGGAGGGCCCAACTGGCAACAGCAGAGCATGAACGGATGTTACCCCAAAAGCAACCAACGACCTTAAAACATCACCATGCAATAAACCATCAGTCTCATAGGAGACACGAGCACAGCAGGAGAATACGATATATTTAATTGGAATGGTCCATGAAGGTGGCGGGCTCTGGTCCTAGGAGTTGGGACGCTGATTATCACTTCGATATTATCTTATTATGAGTTTTTCGTTGTAAACACCAAAATTTACCAATTTGTACCTCTAAAAATTGCAAGCCTCTCCTCTGGCTGATCCCCAGTTCCTTCACTGTGTTGAGCGCCACCATAGTGCACATGAACATCACCGTGATTCGTTTCTTACCCTGACTTTGTGTGGTCTGGTACTGCACTCTGAGTCACGGTCGCTGTGTCCTTCACTGTCAGTATCAGTCGATCTACTAATATTGCCCAGCGAATCTGGAGAGCGGGCTGGAAAGCGCTGCACCTGTGTGGCCGCCGCGGATGTCCTTATGCCTGCGTGGCAGTGGCAACAAGAACTGATGGATGGCGAGTTGTGGCAGGCATCATGATGGTCGAGGGCGGGAGTACTGGCCCTGGCGGAAGAGAAGTAGGTATGTGGCGAGGCGATGAGGATGTAGACGACGCAGGCGTCAGGTTTCGCGAATTAGGGAGGGTTTTGTTGTGGACAGGACGTCTCGCTCCCTTCGGCTGTTGTTCAATGGGGAGCGTTCATCATTTGGCTGGCAATATGTGGCTAAGCAGGGAAAGTGGAGGTAGGGTACAATTGAATAATCTTGGAGACAGAATTTGACGAGGTAGCACGATGTGAGGTGGGTTTCGGAGAGTAGAGTGCTTGAAGTGTACAGTAATCTGACAGTTCTCCGAATAAGGTGAAGGCTTAATGAACTCCGGAATGACATCAGTAAGCAGAAACCCAAGTAGCAGCCATACTTGTGCTGCGTACACGCTTCCCGCTTGAAGAACTACAGACATGTGGTCCACGTGGTCCACGACTCCCTCATGTTCCACTGAGATCGGATACCCCAAGAAAACAGGCTCTCTAAGTCAACGCGGTAGGAAAGAACATAAAGACCCACAGGCTTTGATCCCAGCTATGGCTGCACTGATCCACCAGGAAAAGCTCTGCTCATGCTCAGTGAGCGTGGTGGCCCGTGCTTCGAAGTTCAGAGCACACCAAACACCGACACTTTCTGCCCAGAGCGTCAAGAATCTCACGACGCATTTTCAGCATGTAATCTCTCCTTCAGACGCTTGTTGTTCCCTGGAGATTCAAGTGCGCAGTCAGAAATAACGCGCTGAGGTGTATCATGAAACACACCTCGAGACAATACCCTCCCCCACTTGCTGAGACAGAGACGGTGCCAAGAGGCACCTAGGACTCTTCTTCTTGCAGGACCTAAGCCTCCTGAGCCGTCAACATCTAACAATGCATGTCCCTGAGCGCAGAGAGGTGTATTTGTCGCGGTGTGAGTCGACGCAAATGCATTATCGGTGTCAAGAGCTGAGTAAACTGGGGACGGCGAGCGCGAAGGAAAGAAATTAAGCTCGGCAGGGAACTGGAAGTCAGCCAGGAGTGTCTCCAGACAGTTTTTTTTTTTGAAAAAAAAGGGATGGAAGTGATCTGGAGAGAGAAGATGCGACCTAGGCGCTGGAGATGTAGGAGGGTCTTCTTCAGCATCAGAGTCGGAAATTTCTTTGGCTTTTCCTTTTCACTTGTGAGGTAGTGCCCGCTTTTCCTCTGGATAAACCTACATAGAGGTAGGGCTAGCGGATGTTACTGGAACGCATCGGAAAGGAGCGTCGGTTGAAGTGTCTTTAGACAGTAGGGGTAGCGGATGTTGCTGGAACGCGTTGAACAGGAGCTTCGGTCGAAGTGCCTTCAGAGAGACGGTCAAGGATCGACTGCAACTCTGACATACGACTCTCAAACATGCCCTAGACATGCGGCTAGTTTTGGATGGGGCCTTTGATGTGGAACCTGTGGCCTGAGTAGGGAGTCCCTCGGGTTGTGGTAAGTCAGTGGACTAGAGTAAACATACAGCATCCACAGGCAGCAGGCCACAAGGCCAATATGCACTGAGGTTATGCAAGGCGGGTGGCCCTGGAGAGTAAAAGCTCGTTCTCGAACTCAGCAAGGATACAGCCACAGTACGGCTTGTGGGTGTGAAAAAAGTCATTGCGCTGTAGTACATGGTTAAGTAGGCCATTTATATTGTGCTGCTGGTGAATGCTCTGCTAGCTTGGATACGGCTGGGCATAAAGAACATTTTGCTGTTCCTCACTTACTACTCACGCGTAGATTAAATTCTGTGACAGCCTCGTGCCTCGGCTGTCACAGAATACTAACTCTCTTCGCGTGACCTTGATGAAAGCCTCATCGTTGCGATTGATGGAGCAGCAACTAATTTCTTTTCATAAAGGTTCAATAATGGATATAATCAGTTCGTTATTATCTTCGAAAGAGATGGTGGTACTCGGTGTTTACGTTGAATCAGTCAAACGCTTAGAACAATGCATTCTGGCAAGTTCCCGTTTCCTCGAACTGGAGAGCATTGGTGCATCTCAGCTCGTTGGCAACGCTAGGCTCGAAAAGAAAATTTGATCGAATTATCATCTAGCTCGTCGATGCCTGCTCTGCAATGCGCCGTGGACATTGCAGATGTCAGGTGTACTAATAACTCGGGTTGTTGAACCATGCTGGCGGGCTGAAGCTGTGCGGGGCAAATTTATTAGCCAGAAACATCATGGCGTCCATTAACGTTCGCCATTAGCCATTCGCCCTAGGTTGTATAAAATTCGACCTCATCGCAAACCTTACGCACTCAAACTGCTCTGACTGTACCGCCTTCTTTTTCAAACCTTCGTCCCCCTCATCCCACGTATGACTCACACCCACTAGACGTGGGTTACACATATTTCGAGTACTGTATAAAACATTTTCGACCCTATGGGCCGTGCAAGTAGCAAAACTACACACCTTTCCGTGCTCCAATGTTGTTCCATGACCAATTGGGCCCGCTGAATTGCTGCAGCAAAGTTTGTGCCTCCATCGGCGTCATAACGCAAAACAGCATCAAGTGATTGGTCTGGAGAACTGACGAAATCGTATACGAGGGCAAATGATCAAACAGAATAACGTATGAGTCGCGTCGGGCTGCTTGTTGACCACCAATTGCTACAGCACTGGCAGACCAGAAGCTATATAGGGAGAACAGCACAGCACCAAACCGGTTGTTAGAGCGTCGCACGATTCTGTCCGAGGCAGGCGTGTTCGGGAGGGGGTGTCTGTCACCAGAGGCCATGGAGCCAGATCTACTAATAATCAGCAATAGTAGCCAAGCAAACATTGTCTCGCACCTATCAGCTACAAAGATTCTGGATGTGTATTAATTAACATCACTGCAACCAGACCTAGCCGATCACTCACGCATGGAATGCTTGCTGTATAATCACGGGATTCCTGCATGAGAAGAGATGTCTGTCATTGGAAACGTATCCTAAACCGACTTGGGCGTTGTTAGGGTCCATCCGAGGGTGAAACAAAGGTAAGGAGCCATAGGATGGCTGAGCAGCGTTTCCGGCTGCAGCAGTGTGCTCGGGGCCTAGCAAAATAGTAAATCGCCAATAGAACAAGCACAAATGAACCATACCGCTACACATTGAGTCACTAACAAGAATATGAATTCAGTATGTTATCACACTTTGAGTATTCGATACGCACCACTTAGCGAAATTTGCTTGCTCTTCCCGAGAATATGGGTCTTTGAAGCTTGAGGACCATGTATCACAGCCCAGGATCACCGGCCCGCTGCCAGAAGAGATTGTGCGTCATGAAGTCCTTGGCCCGTTCCGGGTTAGGCAACATTCGCTTAGAGATATGCTGAACCTCGCTATTCCTGGTGCAAGCGGCGGCATCCGAGGCGCGACAGTAGTCAATGTGAATGTGCCTGGCTACCCTGACGGACGAGGTTGCACACCATCGGTGCGCCCTCGTCATTTGACGAGAAGCGACGGCCTTCGACCTCGAGACCCGTATCATCCATCGACTGCCCATCGTGACGAGGACATGGATCCGGGCCTCGTCTCATGCTCTTGCTGCAGATGACCTGATGTAATGGTTCGTGAAACGTGACTGCCGAGGTGCACAGAATGTACCTACCGAGCGACAATGTACAATAGTAGCCACAGTGATCACACCTGAAAAGACGAGAATGAATGAAGAAAGACCGCAAAACGGATGAAAGTTTCTAACATCGCTCTGCAGAAATGCACCACTCTTTGGTCCAAACTATGGTTGTGCCGACCTGTGTGGGCTACCAGGCCTGGTGGTATCGACTTGGTACATCTCAGTCGTTTAGCCACTGTTGAGAGCGAATAAGTGACAGTATCAGAGGTTACCAACCCGACACACCTTGCGAGTACTGCGAACCAAGATCGGACGTCAAGTCAGAAAATGATGTGCAAGACCAAAACAGTACGCCACCTTCGTGTACTGGAACGTCTCGTGCCTTCCGGTGAACGTCGCCTTGATCGATTGTGGCGCAGTCCCTTCTGCGTGACTGATCACCTAAAAGACAAGTCCAGTGACCTCTTATCCAACAGTAAAGAGGATCAATCTCACCTTCGTACACTCATCCAGACATCCCTTTCTCCCGGAAAATTTGCAGTTACGATGAACGACTGAAGTGACGAAGGATCGTACCAATGGACAGCCTGTCAACAAAAGTTGCACTCTGTGTTCTGCGGCAATGGATAGATTTGTCTTTCAGCTGTGTAAGAGAAGAAATATATCGCATTAATTGTGTTGAAGATTTTTGCGTGTAACCCTACAATGCCTGGTGTGACGCCTCTCAAGCTTAGGCTTGTAGCCGCATCTGGAACTCTACGCCAGGCTTACGGTATCTGCTGAGGCCCTGTCAGCTTCTGCCACTTTTACTGATGCCGATTTCACGCTCAATTTTCTCGAGCCTCGCAAATTCACAATTACATTTGCAGCTCCACTATGGGACGATCCCGAGGAAGTCGTGGTGCAGAGAGTCGAGCCAAACGGTTCAAGCGATGGGGAGATAAGATGGATCCCAAGAAAGTTGAGGCGGCAATAAAAAAGGGTTTATGTAAGTGGTCTATTCAAATTGCTGCGGACCCCTCTGGACCCACACCTTACTCGTTGTTTTTATTTTTAGACATTCACAAGATTAAGGAATTCCCATCTGACTTCTTGTCCATCAAGCGGTGTGGAGAGACTGTTCGGAAGATCGTGAAAAACAAATACCATGCTACCAGTAAACCTGAGCAACTTGAGATGCTTCCTGTAAATGGAAAAATTCTTCTTCCCTTGGACCATCTTCCCCCTGCCTCCGTTCCTAATGATATCCCCCCCTACCTCATCATGCGTTTCGAGCACTTTATCACGGAAGACCAGCAAAAGGGTCTCCAGGTTCGTTGGGATCGCTTAGCAGCCAGCAATGCGAAGCATCTCCTCAAGAAGAAGGACAAAAATCGCTCATCAACGGATGCATTTCATTTCGGGACCTGGGAGGTCACTGGAGCTGTGCCTCGTGTCACCCGGGAGACTGAGGCTCAATCTCGTGAAGCTATCACGGCAATTGATGATCTTTTGCTCTATATCAAAACTTACATTTCACCAAAAATTGCCACTGTCTTTAAGGATCACGCTCCCATTCAATGGGAAGCAATTCTACGGTATGTCTACATTCTTATGATTACTGTATCTTACTGATCTATTCTGCTCTAGAGCCCATGCTCGTGTGCAGGAGGAACTTGGATCAAAATACCAGTCACGTCCAAGTCTTGACATGGGAGGGCCTTTCTTCACTATTGCCGTGAAAGAGTCGGGATCAGGTGTCGTCCACATTGACTGGAATGACGATAAAGCTCTGTATGCTTTTGTTTTTGCAGTAGGCGACTGGGAGGGAGGAGAATTCTGTGTGCCTCAACTGGGCATCAAAATTCCTGTGCGTCCTGGACAAGTGATAGCAGTCCTGGCTCGGGTCCTAGCTCATTTTAGTGCTCCTGTTACCACAGGCCGCAGGATTGTTTTTACATGTTTTACGGACAGCTTACTTTTCCGTCATGGTGGAGGTAGCCCAGTTATTATCCTGGGATAGATTACACTTTATTACTTATAAGCGCTTCGCTCCGTTCACCTCCGGACGATGAGCTACATGATGGGTCTGTCCACTATATTCTAACGAGCCTTTTGGAGACTCTACCGACGACGACAATAACCGTAGGCGGGGCTCTTCCGCTATCAGTGGCTGGCACGGATCAAGAGATACCAGTATAAACCCATCAATATTCCAAAAGCTTGGTAGTCATCACTTGACATCCGTTGAACGTCGTGATATAAGCCGGTCGGAGGGGGAACTGATTGCGACTGACTGTCCAGCTAGAACGTACTGGATTGAAAGAAAACATCATGCAAAGTGGGCAATGATACTCTCCAGTATGAAGAATTTAAACCTCGAGGAATCTTTGACGAAAAGCGATGAGCATACTTCGAGATTCAATCGATAAGGAAACACAAACGGGAGACCATCAAGCGCATAGTGACAATGAGTGCTGAGCGGTAGAATGCGTGTGGAGCTCAGGTGAAGGGCGTACTGGTAAGGATAAGGATCGGTGATCAAAATAGAGATACGCATTGTACAGAGTGGAGTGCAGACAGGGAGATACGCGCTATGCAAAGAAACAGGGAGACCACCGAGCGCACAAACACTGGAGGCATGCCTCACATGGTGCACTGGTCCCTGAAACGAGGTTGAACGTAAATGTCCTGCAACAATCCTGGAAAACCGGCAGCAAAGATGGCGTGCATGTTGTAAGCGGGAAAGGGCGACATAAACTTTTTCAGGCTCAAAGTAGCATAGGAGAGTCGCAGGTATGAGACCCATGCCCTGCATTTATAGCATTGTAAATTAGTAATGAGAAGAAGTGTAGGACGTGGAACACGGAGTGTTGCCTGAAAGTAAGGGGATCAAAGCAAGCACTGAAACGTACCAAAGTCCGTGCCGTGCACAGCGGTGTAGAATTTCAGGCGTGGGACTTTATCTTGACTTGTACAATGTCATCGCCTTCTGAAGTTCTGACCCTCCTTGCGGACTTGAAGTCAGTAAAATACCTTAGGAAGTGACGGTATACTCACCAGTTTCATGATCAATGCCTTCTGTACATGGGACACCCGACAGCATACGACTTCGGACTGTTTCACACTGGGTTACCAAAATTCAGGAACATATATAGGCTTGATATCTAGCGTCGATGCGTGACATAGGGTGTCACATGTCACCATCGATAACGACCGCGCTTTCCACTGTTTTTGAGGTAGGTGGGCCCACCGGCGGAATGTTCATGTTACTTAGTAAGCTGAGTTGCAATGTCACCCATCCGCCACCTGCCAAAATTAACTGAGGTGACAGAAACGAAACGGGTATCTGCATTGCCTCCCCAGGCTGCTCATGAATATACTGATATATAACTCCTTCACCTCGTTAAGTTTTGGTAATAGCAGCACCGTCACTGTATTTGCTGAATAAGTCAAGCAGTCAAGTTTTATTCATCATACCTCAAGTTATCACCCACCCTTACCGACAAATTCTTACTTCCCGGTTTCGTGCCTTCGTTTCGGAGGTTCCGAAATGGACGCGTTGATGGTGACGTCCCGCCGTCTCAATTCCCACCCAGTATCATATATGTTATACTTACCTGCGAGAACAACACACAACAGGGTGTTATTGGGGTGGCGTCGGCTTATCGAAGCCAGGTAATCTGACTGTGCATACAGGAAGGCTATGGTATCGTGAGTGTGATTCAACTGGGACAGCAGTAGTCACTTGGTGAGTGCCCTCCTGAATACGATCAATTCAAGTCTTGATAATCGTTTCAGATCTCTCTTGATCGTCAGTTCGTAGGTAACTTTGTACCCTTTCAAAGGTCGAGCTTGAGAAAGTAGTTATGGAGGTATATATCACTCATGCACTCGACCGCACTACTCAATCCTTCGCCGCAGTTCCGAACTCAACGATCATTCGAGAAATTTCTCCACATAGCTCGGCAGTGGTCGGCTGCTGAATGACATCCGAACTACAGCTTATGTGTTTCATGCTGCAGGTGTAGCGCAGAATCATCAAGACATTCGTCTACCTTCACACGAGTGCTGTAGTTTCCCGCAGCGTTTAGAACTTGGATTAATGACAAAGTAGTTAGGCTGAGATCCTACTGTGATGTAGGTAGTTATCAATTCATCACAGATCAGCATCCCATCGGATCCAAGAACTCAGGCCTGACACTGATTCATGTTGAAGAGAGATAAATATCACCGCTATTGCCATCAACAACACGAACATGTAACTCAATGGGATTGACTGGTAGAATCAGTTTAGACAATAGATGATTACGGTCATGCCCAAGAGTCTTAATACTACTCACTAATTTGGGTGTTTCTTGTGGGCTTCTCGTCGCCCCAGCCTCTCTTAACTCTTTGGTCTCGAAGAGATGTACGGTGGTTCTTGGGCCTTGTTCAGCAGTACCGGTGGCAATTCTACAAGTGTGCGTTGTGAAATCATAATGGGCCTACACCAAATTGCGTCAGATTAAGTCCATGAATATTATGTACGATAGCTTACTGTCAATGCACGGATGATGCAATTTCCTAGTATCAAAGCAAAGTTTCAGTTGAAGAACTAACGACATTGGTGGTGTAGTTTACCATGCAACAGGGATGGAAGCTGCGCGTCATTCTTCATATTCCACAGACGAACTGTTCCGTTGTCACTGCCTGCAATCAACCGCAGACCTTCGTCAATCCAGTAGACTGGTAGGATGATATTGTCTTGAATTTTGAAGTGGTAGGACTTCAGCCATATCGCACCAGGGATTTTGTAGACATCAATCCCGTTGTGCTGGTTGGAAATAGCAATCCGAGTTTCATCCGGAGACAAGTCAGCATGTCCTCTAGACTATCACATGAGCTCTTGCACGACAAAATGGTAGTGAACTTACATCAGCGACCGAAGAGGAATGGCCCAACGAGTTTCACCTGATTCAGGTTCACGACATCTGCAGCCCATGCACACTATTGAGATAACACTGAGGCTGCCATGCTTTCAACTCACATAATTCCCTGGTATAAATAGGTTGCCAACAAACAACCTGCATCGTCACCGGAATGAAGCCAGTGCAAGGAGGTTACAAGAGTTGGCTCTTGAGCAGTCGAACTTGCGGCTCCTGGTGGAGATAAGTCATTGACATGACGAAGGCGATCTTGTGGATTCGATAAGCTCTCAAAGATTAAGATCATATTTAAGAGCAGACCTTGAGACATATATCTCCATACTTTTAACTCCCGCTGTGCCCCGGTAGCAAGCTTCAGGCCTGAATGATCAAAGGCAAGATGTTCGATGGGATAGCTGTGAGCACGGAAACACAATGTCTGTATTTTAGTCTGAATGGGTCAGCGCAGTCCGGTGTAAGTGAAAGTTTGCGATAGATCTATTCACCTTGCCAATGATGACACAAAGGAGTCTACCATCTCCTAACCCACACCAAACTTCATGAAGGCGTACAGGTGCCCATTTAAGGGCAAGGACCCCACTGCGGCAATGTATTATATGCAGCACACTCCCAGAGGCAGCATTGCAGATTACAACGGTGCCATCCATGCTGCCACTGGCTAGGAAAACCCCATCTACGCTGAAAGCAATACAGTCGATAGAGTCTGCATGGTGAGTATGCACCCATTTTTCAAAATATTGGAGAGGCATGTATACAACCAGGCGCCCAGCCTTTGTAGTGCTTGGAATTCAAGTTATGGAGGTCCTCCGAGTCAGTTTCGCAAAGTCACTTGTTAGGTGACCAAATAATCAAGTTTAGTACCATATATAGCCTCATTTGTCCGTATTATTCGGACACCGATGAGTCAAATCGAGTTTGAATCGAGTGGTCATATCAATCCGTATGTAAAGGTGCATCTACTATCTAATGGCGTTTAGGTGGTATTTAAACTCCGCTCGACTCCGTTTACCATATACGTTTGGAAAAAGACCCCTGCATGCCGTTCACTAGCCATGGACCCAGGTTTTGCGTTTGAATAGTGAGTCTGCTTCCATAGTGTGTATCGTCCTCCTTCACCATATTCTGCAGCCATACCGTCGACCTCACGTCCCTCATCAACAAGCTTGAACCTCCAATAACAATCGATTCACTTAGCCATATTCATCGAGCGAAGGTACAAGGGAGGTTCGTGCGAGTTCGTCTGAGTAGCCTAAGTAAACTTACCGAATGTCTTCATATTCGTCAGGTAGCTGTAAAAGTAATCATTATTGATCCTAATAGAGCTATGCCGAAACTAGAGAAAGTCAGCTTCTCAATTGAGCTGCACTGACTAGCGATTGGCTGAACATCGACCTTGTAGGCGATTCGTCGGGGACTTCGTGTATGGTTGAAATTGATTCACTCAAATATTGTGCCGCTACTTGGTATCGCACGCGTCGAATCACCATGGCCAGCTCTTGTTTATCCATGGATGCCATCTGGGACATTACATATTTACCTGGAGAAGCAAGCAACAACCTTTCTACTTCCACGAAAGTTGGACTGGTATGTCCCTTGTTCATACCAATCAAATTCAACTAGCGTTCATCGATTCTCGTGTTACTAGGTTAAGGGTGTCACTGATGGCCTCTATTATCGTTCGTCTATTTCTAGCAAGTCGTGGTTTTTGTTATTGATGCCTATGCAGTTCACTCGGTGGATGTCGTACATGGAGACCTTCAACCCGTATGTACGCTTGTCTCTTCGTGGATGTTGCACTTATTTGTAAGTCAGGACAATGGGCTCATAGATGATTCGGGGATTCCACGCCTCACAGGTTTCGGTCTTGCAACAGTCGTAGGAAACCCAGAATTGCAGCTGAACTCGACCACTGTGGCATGTGATTTCAATGCTCGATGGCGTGCACCTGAAGTCATGGGAATAGAGTCTGACGAGCCTGCACGACCAACATGCGCGAGCAATATCTATTCTTTTGGTAGCGTTATGTTCTTTGTGCGATATATTCATGTCACTGTGGTGCCACCTTTGACTTTCTCTGGTCAGATCATCTCGGGGAATATCCCATGGAAAGAGAGAAACTCATATCAAATCGCCATTGCGCTGTCAAACGGAGTCATTCCTGCGCGTCCCGAGAACATTCCTAACGATTTCTGGAACTTGATCGAACGCTGCTGGTCTCAAAACCCCGTGGATCGTCCGGGGACTTCACAAATCCTTGATTACACTGATCAGTGCAGAATCGATGGCTCTCCGGTCCGATTGCCTAAGATACCGACGTATTCCCCTCAGGAATCTGATTCAGGGCCTCCACCTCTGTAGGGTGTTCATACTGAAATAACTTTTCATTGATTCAGTATCGGGCTCCGTCAAGAAGGTCTCAGCAGTGGGCAGCGCTGGCGTCACTGGTTGATCATCCTGTTCATCATCATACTACAGGTCGCAGTAAAAACCTTCAGGCACCACACGAATCCCATCTCAGAGCAGGACTTAAGAGTGAGGGTCTATTTTTTTCTGTTTTGAACACTATTTTACGTGGATTCGCTAGAGGTTTCGACGAGAAACCGCAATATGGGTACACCTCGTCCACGACAATATCGTGACACTTCATGGAACGACAGAGGACTTCGGGCCAATCACAGCCCTTGTCTCCCAGTGGTTTCCGGACGGCACGCTGTCCCGTCTGATCAGAGAAGAGGGTGCTACATTGGCCATCAAGTCCAAATTGAAGCTGGTAAGTAAAACCTGTTTCGCGGCAATGGACCTCAATTGAATTATTCTTATTCACTAGCTTCACGGCATAGCACTTGGGCTCTACTATCGTTTGTATTCCCTTCACGGTCATCTTGTTTCAACTAATAAATTTACCATCAGTTCACTCTTTTCCCGTTGTTCACGGTGACATTACGAGCGTGAGCTCATCATTCCTCTGGTACGTACAACCATATTGTGGTTTAGGTTATCCAAGAGCGAATTGATTCGATCTATACAAATGGTGAGAGTGAAATCAAACGCAACAATGACCAATGCTCACCGTCTATGTCAGTAGGGAATGCGGACCTGCGGCGTCTGATCCAGATAAGCAATTTGCAGTACGCCGCCTTGTAAGGCACATATTCCTCTGGACAAATCATGAGCGGGGACACACCCATTCTCTCTCTTAGAGTCTGGCGCGCCACCTTGATTTCCATGAGCATCAGTGAGAGCGTTTTCCAAAATTGAAATTATATTTACCTCTGTCAGAGCGATGATCTACATGGACATACCATCATCAGTTGACTATAAGAGATGATTAATAACAAAATCAAGACCTTTTCCCCGTAGGGCTGCAATTCGCAGTCTTGCGAGTGATCGAATCCCATTATTTCGTCCGTAGCATACAGAAAATTGTCTAGAGTGCTCAAACGTTTAGCCAAACTTTGAAGACTGCTCGACGATCGAGTTTACGGATGTTGTTAGACATGAGGATTCACAGTACAAAGTGGGTGTGATTATATGGAGAGATGGAATGAGATGAGAGGAAGAGAAGCGCTGTCAGCACGAAATATATAGTGCTTGGATCCTTGGGACCACAAATTTTAGAGGCGCTCGCCACCTGCCATGTAAGCGCATAAAAAGAGCAAACATAAACATCACCGCACGGCTACGGTACATTCCATGAACTCTGCTAGTGAACCGTCTTTGTGGTGTGATGATTGTCCTTTGTTTACTTCACCACGTTCATGTCGTCGCAGCAGTTACTAAAATGGGAAACACACAATGTGGACGGCCAAGGAACAGCGGCGTGGCAACGGAGAATATTCACCGTGACCAAGGTGAATACGGCCTAATGGCCTACTTTGGGGGTTCCTGAAACAAAGGTTCTATGGACATATGCCACTCAAACCAAGAGACTTTGCAAAGCAATTCTAAAAAAACGTGAGCCAATAACGCTGAAATCAGGACAGAAAAACCCAATAAACAATGCAATAGGTGAGTGAATTCCAATGATACCTCCACCAACGTTGTTCGGATACTTGACCTCCGAATGAGAAACTGTTTCTGTGTGCATCTCCTCAAGTGTCATTCGAGCTGGTGGGATCAGGATTTCACGGAGGTGAGTACGTACCAACGAGACGCAATCGAACGACGCGCCTTTGTCAGATAATCTGTCCCAAGCGGCATCGATTTCGGGCGAACTCGAAACAGGGCCATCTACGTTTGAAAGTTCCAGTCTTCCATAAATCCTTATAGCGTCTCATACTTGTAGAATATACTCATAACTTGCTCTGTGGAACAGGTCTGAGGTTAGGGTACAACAGTTCTTTCGAAAATCAAGTGCTGTGGTGACAGTGAAAGATAACTCAACTGAACATGAAGAAGGCATTGGCCAGTGCCCGCTAGCTCGCGATACTAAACGTTAAAAACTCGTCTTGAAAAGGCACATTTTGGCAAAAGACCTCGAAATGTATTAATAAATTTCAAAGGACTTACATTTTTCGATCTCTATCGTATATATTTAGGCACGAGATACCGCCGGCTCGGGCCAATTGTGTCCACCACGTCATGCTGTGTCGCTGCACGTTTGGTCTCCTTTGTGTTTCCTACAATATTGGCTCTTCTTTCATTCACTAGTAGGGTTCGGCGATGCCGAACCTGACCTTGCTTGCCGAATTAGAGTGGTCTCGCGCATTTCCGTATTTCAATGTTTTAGATTTCTCTAGGCACGAGTCAGCAACGTCTCTTTTTTCTTTGTTTTAGATCTAGAAATCGATGCTTACTCTCCCTTTACTACATAGTCACGCATAAGCGACAACGAACGACCATCTTTCAAGCTTGCACCAATCTGTAGCTCGACCTCGATCAGGTACAAGTCGGTTATATTACATAGCTGCCATGCCCCCGTTTGGCGGTACACCGATATGTCCTAGATGCAACAAGGCTGTTTAGGCTGCAGAACAGGTGAGCAGCCTCGTTTCATGCTTCGTAATTTCTTATTGATATCCGACAGGTGATGGGACCTGGTAGGAAGGTGGGCCGATCGATAGTACTCTGCAATACAAAATGTTATGAATCATCGTAATCAGCTCTATCACAAGGTGAGTTCACCCACACGCCTACTAGGTTCGTGTGATTTACAACAAATCCAGTCAGCCTTGCCTGACCTGCACGACATGTAATAAGAGGTTAGACTCATTCACGCCTCTTGAACACGATAAGGAGGTACGTCTTGCCTATAAGGTTGCTATGCGTCGTGTGGCTTACCCTTTCCTGTTTAGCCATACTGGTACCCCCCACGACTCTTCATGTCTTTCAATCGTTGATCTGAATCAGCAAAACATGTCACGTTCGAAATTTCGGCACTCGCGACCTGAGACATGCCAATCTCCCCCATCGCAATGACATGGCCACACCTCCACCACTTCCTGCATCACCTGTGCGCAACTCCTTCCCTGCACCCACTTTCATACGTGGTGAATCAGTCGACCTAAGCCAGCGACAAGGTGCGCGATCACCGGTGCGTGCGCAAAACTCAAGCACAGGACGTTATATGAATGGTGCCATATCGCCATCGCCCATCCTCAAAGCGAACTCGGTCCTCCCCGTACGGTTCAATCGCTCACCCAACAATCCTATTGTCGAGCTTAGCTCTGGAAACACGAATCGAACTGTCAACACAATCTTGCACCACGAGGGGGTGAGAGAAGAGACGCGGGCGGAATCTGGGCCTGATTCCCTGAACGCCGCCTCCAGCCAGTATATATTAATGACAAGGAAGTAACACCGCTTGAATAATACTAGCACTCTTGAGCCTCTTTAAGCACCTTTGTCCTGCACCTTTGTCCTGATGGATCGCTTGTACCTCTCCACAGTCTTCGGAAGGACCCATGTGGGATTCCCATCTGACTGTAATACTAAAATTCTGCAAGAGAAATACTCGTTGAGAGATCCTTTGTCGCCTGGTGAAATTGCTCGCCATACCCCACCGTCAGGGGAATTCTCACGCAGCCAGAATAATACCCCTCGGTCTGTGCGATAGAGAAAGAGATCACCAAGTTGCACGTCTTCAAATGATGACAAGCTAGGTGGGGTATCGATTTGGTCTAGACCAGTCATCTCGAACCATCCATACGCCAATGTTGGTGTTTTACGCGCAAAGCGCTTTAGATAAAGGGAGGGCTCTGTAGCCTGCCCTCTTTGTAAATGCGCCGTCGGTATTGAGAGGAGCGCATTGTTCAAAAACGAATCAGCATCGACCTGGACATTGTCAGCAATCCATAACACCGTCACGGTGAAAGCTAGTTTGTCACTCACATGCCTCATATCTTCCACTGCGTTAACACTATCCGCCTGGTTCTTGATGTTGGGCAAGGCATCACTATCCATATCTATGCTAGAATAGGTTTCACTCAGGCCATCATCATTACCAGTAGATCGAAAAGCGGAGGTGACATACTGATCTGCAAAACTTGGTTCGCTCCCTACAGGAAGGGAAAATCGTTTTCGAAAAGTTGTGTCCTTCGTAGAACGTGCTCCAGATGAAACATCCATAAGTCGCATCACAGTTATTTTTCCATGGGTAATGGGAATTTCAGAGCAGAACTCTGCAAGAATGAAACTCATAGCACGGGCCCGCCAATTATGAGATGCTGATCCTGTCAGAAGTTTGGTAGGACTGAGACAAAGGATAGCATGTTCGTAGCTCCTGAAGGGCTTACTACATCAGGAAAACCTCACGTTCCTTTTTGTCACTTATATACAACTTTATTCTCCTTACAGCGCGAAAAGTGAAAAAAGGCGAATGGCCACTCATTCCCAATGAAAACAAGCAAGGTAGAGGTAGACAGATATCGAAAAGGGTCGATAGAAATTGAATGTTTCGACCTACATCGACACGCGTTGAATCAGAAACATTTACACTTTGAAACAGCAAATACACCGCTCAAAACGTGCACCCCTACCGCATCCCACTGCGCGCACTCTCTCCACTCGCTGCAGCACTCGCGCCCGCCATCCACTACCCGTCTCCGTCGGATCCGGCGAACTCCTCCTCAGTGCTGCCTCGGGCTTAGTGATGACGGTGGTGAGAGCAGGAATCTATCTTCAACCCCGTCCCGTTCATCAACCGAGGACCTACCGTAGTGGTATTTGAAATATCTTCGAAATTTATGCAAGTACGCGGCACAAGAGTATAGTCGGAGACGAGCGAGCAGTTCTGTACAAGAGGTGTGCGAAATTTTAATTCCGGACATGGAGCTGGGGCAGGCATAGACGCAGCAGGACCCATTTCAGGACGTTTCGACCGACGCGAACCGGAGGACAGGACCTTCTCCTTCTCCACATCCTGGTAGGACAGCTTCCAGCGATCCCAGTAAGTGGGTCCACAACAGTCCTTGTGCGTCATCGCAGATAAGTCAGTCTCGGAAGCCAAGAAAAACAGAGGAAGCAAGTGTCTTCACGAGGTAGACCAACATCATGATACTGTATAATATGGCATGATCGACTACTCAGTTTTATCCCATGGTTATAAAAATTCGAGGTAAAGACGGTTCTTTGTCGATTGGTTGCATGAGTCTTTGTGATTGTTTACAACGATCGTTGTCACAATAGGTCACAAAGGATGATTGATTTTAATATCATTTCCGGATCTTTGTCTAATTCGTACCTCGTCGCGCGCTTCCCGTTTTTCTTTCATGAAGCAAGAATTGATCCGTGATGTTATTTCGCGGTACGGGCCCCACTCTATAGATTCCCTTGCGATGACCATATTTGGAGATTAATTGAAAGGAACATCGAGGCGAGACTGTACAAAGCAAACCATCTTCCATTTGAATGGTGAACCTATTTGAACTGAACAAGCTCTGGCACGAAACATAAGTACAATTTCTACTTTTCCACTCCTATGCTTAAAGCTATTGCAGTATCTCTCCAATCTATGATCTCGAACTTGTTCCAGCCGCAGACCAGTTCTGTCACCGCTCTGGTTGAGGAAGATGAATATGAGGAGGACATAGCTATTGTACGGAGCAGTGACTCAGACACTTCAGACATCACTCTGGTTGGGCCGCTGGTGAGTTTTTTTTGCAGTTCAGTTCAGCCCATGACTCTATGTCTTTATCATTAGATGGACGCAAATGTGTCTTTGAGGGCACAACTTACCAGCGAGAGGGATCACTGTACATATCTCCGGAGTGCCATTTCTACAATTCTTGCCACGATCCAAGATAGTGCGCAGTGCGAAGTTTGTACCAAAGTTATCTGCCGTCCATACACGTAAGTAGCTTTATATTTCTTGCACATCTGTGTCTGAACGTTAGTGTAGCCTTGCAGAGTGTGGTCACTCATTTTGTCTGTGCTGTCTTCAGCTGACACTACGTATGACACTATGCGACCATATCCAATTCAAGCTTGGTATGGATCGTCCCCCATACACCCAAGAACCAGTGTCGGCACAACAGATGTCGACCATCGGAGAGGCAATCCGCCGACTGAGTAATTGTCATCTTCCGCTCCCGGTGTACAAATGCCCTAAGTGTCATAGCAGGATTTATTCTCGGCCAATCCCTGCGTTTGCACTGATGCGGGTTGCAGATGATGTGACGAGGTTGCACCAGAAATTTAAACAAGAGAATCCGGACAGTGATGTAGTAACCGAGGTCAACGCTATAGTGGCGGAGGACACCGTAGCCGCCGAGGTGACTTGGAATACTTTCTTTGTGCGAAGAGGTGTCATGAGAGGGACGAGGGATGCAGTTACTCACGGAGAAGAGTGTCGGTAACGAATGTATTCAACTTCATGGAAGCATGCACGCAATATTATCTATAATCCAGCGCTCGCATCGAATATCATGAATGATTATTGGTGTGGTTGTGCAGACGTACAATAGACAAAAGAACTGGACCAGACCAGTTCGACTAGGGGTGACCAAGGAGAAAATGCGGACCAGAGAATCGAAAGGATTGACAGCCTGGAGCGGAAGATTGAGAACTAGGACACTGATACAATGTAAGATTATTCTGCAAAGTACAGCCACTATAAAAGTACGTCGCGCGCTATGTACTGGACAAGTTTCCTAGAACGGGGGTTCGACGCAAAAGCTGAAAAGCCTGCTGTACATGTCTTACGCCAGAAGCCCCACCAGGCTCTGGATCACAGCCCATACGAACGGGACCCAGCTCGATGAATTTGATCAGTATGCGCATGCTGCGGGCGCAGGAAAAAAAACGCACGTGGACATGTAAAAGCCGCCTGCCTTGTATACACCTGCAAGTACGAAGCCGACCACAACTGCTCCTATGACAGCACCAGTGAGACTAAGGAACAGAAACGCAAGAATAACGAGAAGGGAAAAAGTGGGTCGAGGACGGCGAACGTTAGGTCGTGGACGCTTGATCCACTATTCAGTTTGGTTGGAGCCATGAGAGAAGGGAATTCGGGGAGAGGGTTCAAGCGGGAATGTCGTTATTGATCAACGCGAAGGTGGAAATGCGAAATTGAGGAAGGCACAGAAAGGAAGGTGAAAAATGAGAGTCCAGTAGAGAGTGAAGCGAAAGATGTTGTAGAGTTCCATAAGCTTTCTGCTAGGAAGTAATAGAAAATGACCTACCATCTGGATTGACGCGGTAAGAACCACCTGGCTGCATGGGACGCAGGGGACCATAATTGACGGAGAGCTCGATGGCTTGGTTGTAGAGAGATAGCCAGCTCACGGCGGTGATGTTGAGTTCCATTAATATTGCCATGATGGACGATTCAAGTAAAAGCACACTAAGAAAGGTTGAAGGTGAGTCCATTAGCCAACGTTGGTATTACGTAATCGTAACGGCGGTTAACCGCCAGTCCCCGACTCTGCCCGCCGGGCTGCATCAGTTATGTCTCATCTTGTCTTAATTACTTAGCTTAGAACTCCGGTCGTACCAAACGTGATACTGTAAGATACTGTCAAAGTACAAACGGAAACTGTTTCGAGAATTCTGTGTTTCAATTACATGAGTAACTATGCGTTAACTAATCCTCAGCCTCACGGCGGCATACGTATCGCTTCGTTTAATGAGCATTGAAGATCAGTCTTTTTGGGTTGGTTGCATTCTGTTAATGCTACTCAATCCTGTTGTGTGGTCAAATAATGCACAATATGTACCGGACGCACTCACCCGATCTAAAGGGATGGTCAAACAGTGAGGCACAGCTATGTTACTGGAAACGTTCTGTACAAGTGCCACATGACACATCAACTGTAGGGGGGAGATGATGATAGGACATGGCTCAGGTTCATCATAGAAAATCTTGCCACCGGCCCAGGGATACATACGGTAATAGTCGTGATGCATATCAAGAGTTGAAAGGGCCCTGAATGGATCAACTACAAGCAAGGTTTGCGATTCATGAGTTAATATCTCTCGTATCCGGCCCGCCGACCAGCTGGGTGTGGTATCATGGCGAAATGCGATGAAACAATGAGCCGTGTTGACACTGCTCTGCAGGTTCTGATCATTCCTGTCAGAATCCGAATGGTCATTGGGGGTATTGAAGCCGGATAATCTGCCAGATGGGTGTGGCAGCTCTTTATTGCTAGGATGGGGAGCTGTGCGGGGTTTATACAAAATACCATCTTTCTCCAATGAATAATGCGCCTTGGCGACTGGTGAGCACGGTTTGCTGTGGGTGACTTCAAGCGGACTCCCTTCACGGTCGGCATTCCACTTTTGGATTGCTGAGCGCATAGATGCTGACAGACGACGAGATGGTGAGGCATCACTGGCAGCATCAGGTTTGACGGAAAACTTGATTTTGAATGCTTTAGAGTCGCTGATCAAGGTGCCCCTGGAACGACTATCACAAAATGTATTTTGGAAAACATCTACGAACTGGGAGAGAGTTGCAGGAAGTTGGTCCCTTGTGATCAAAGAACGCAGCGACTGTGCAATGCAAAAGTTTTCGAACATGGTCTTCTCCAGCTGGTCTGACAGGCATAGTGAGATAATTCTGCTAAGAAACATTCAACTCACGTACCAAACTTCTTGTTGGTTGGAATCTGCTGTAGTGTATAGTTGATCCTTTCGAAAATCCAACATCGCCAGGCATGGGTAGGGCCGAATCTCTGCAAAAGTTCACCGAAGTGACTGGACAAGTGGTGGTATGGAGACAGGTTGACCTGTGGATAAAGCTCCAAGACACCCTTGAGGTAACGATCCATGTAGAAGTTATAGGATGAGATTCTGGTAGGCGTCATGGTGCGCATGGAGGCAATTTTCACTGCAGATACAAGATCCATGTAGTTCTGGAGCATCTTGTGAAAGCGGGACTCTGGATCGTTAGGCCCCCAGATACGGACCAGAGTCACTACCAAATGAATGGAGCAGAATGACCGCCATTGGTCTGCTGACAGCTTGCCTACTCGGGTACTGCCAGCTTCTCGAGGAGCTGGGGAAACCCAATATGGAAGCTGTGTGCGTGCCATATCATGCTGGACCTCTGCAAGAACCCCTGCACCTAGAACAGCAGATGCTTGCTTTCTGGCCCTTCCTCGGTTTGGTAAAGCACCCGCATTGACCGATGGGGTCTCCGCGATTCCGCCTTGCTGTTCTTGACGCTATAAAATGGTTAAAACTTGGCCGAATCAATGGTTGGGGAACTCACCCATTGGATCAATGAATCTGTCAGTCTTTGTTTGGTGTTAGGCTCAAGGTCAGAGATACCGACTTTGAAACGAGTAGCACACATTGCAACGAGGACTGCGTGGCGGAAAGTCCGTTTCACTGCCTTATCAGGTTTTGTGAGAAAAATCTTCTCTGCTGCAGCAAGTTCTTCCACATCAACTGGGTGGCTCTTCCCCTTCCGTGAAGTTGTAGTAGGGGTATCGTTGCTGGATGAACGAGGGAGAGGCCAGCCCATCTCTAAACGCTATCCATAGGTTCAATTACTCAAGGAAAGGATGTTCAAAAATCACTGCACGTACGTATTGTTCCAGTTTTTTCAAGAGATGTTTCTTCTTATTGATGTAGCGTGGCTCGGGGAGCATCTGAGTGTCACGGCAGAGCCGTTGAAGTACAGTCCGTGTTACTTTCTTCAAGTCATTCGTGGTCCCATGCCGAAGAGTATCCCATGCACTCTGCAATAACCCATCAGAATCTCCATCAAATTCGGCTGCTGCTCCAGGATCGATCCAGGTCCCATCACCATCCTTGAGCTTGATGTCCATACCCCAGATATCCCGGCAATGACGCTTGAAATCACCGAGAAACATGGCATGCATCGAGTCAACCAGCGTAAAAAGAATAGGATCCCAATATGGGAGTCGTAGCAGCTCTGACCATCGAAGACCATACTTATCGTAGATGCTCTTTCGCTCCTTCTCAGAGGTGGCATTCTGCCACTTTTGAGCCCAAAATCGGTGCTCCTGGCAAGTGCGACGAGCCCAGTCTGAACGATCAAGGTTGTTAATGTCCTCCAAACGCAGCAAGCACATTGAGCAAAAATGGTGGGAGCTGAAATGAGCATGTTACTCATTTGGCGAGCTGCAGGCAGATCACAAATTAATGGAATGACAGCACATAGGACACAGCGACCGTTAGGGTACTTTGGAGTACTGGCATAGTATACACCTGGGTTCCAGAAGACCAGGAGGTCATCGACGAGGGGCTGAAGGATATGATTGATCTGCTCGAGTAGTGGTGCGCCAGGTCCAGGGATAATACCAACCAAGAACAAGTTTTCGAAATCATAGCGAATCTCTGGTGGAAGGTTCAAACATACCATGTAGACGCCACCCACATGGACCTTTTTGCCAGCCTCCTTGAGGTGATACGGATTAAAACCATCCATGCACAGGCTAAAAGCATATCGTCCTCCACCAGGTCGGAAAAACGGTTTGCCATCAGGACCCAGGAACTCATGAAACAGCTTAGTCTCCAAGATATCATGCACAGACTCATCATGGGTCGTGGGCAGGTCATGGTCAAGAATGTCCTCCATACCATCCCGACACAAAAGACGGCCAATCCATTGTTTCATGTCATGGTAAAGGTAACGTCTTGCTGGATAAATAAAGCGCCTGCCGCGAATGATCCTGGTATGCCGGAGTAAGCGATTGCAAGTTGCAGAATCTGGTGTCGATTGGAAGGTGCAGCGCTCAGGATAGCCATCACTATTGTCCAGTGGGTAACAGGAAAAGCATTTGGGACAACAAATGAATGGTTTTGAGACTGGATTGAGATTGAAGGTATCGATCACAGTCCGTGGATCAATTGGAATACTGGATGTGATCGTACTGGATGCCGATGACAACTCCAACAGGAGCTTCAGACAGTACAAAACAAACCGGCAGTGGGACAGTGAGATTCCACATAGGAGATTAAGGACGGCAATCAAAATATAACATAGGGTGACAATGGGATTTCGGTTCTTCCATGGACACTGGTGGAATGTGCCTTGAAAAAAATAAGCTTGAGTCGAGCCTCAACTATAACCAACCTTACCTGTTTCAATCACATTTACTGCTGTCCCTCTATGACCTCCTGTACGTTTCTGATGCTGCCATGCCTTGGCTTTCATCTCCTCAATTTCCCGAAACTTATGGTCAACCTCGTCTTCCAAAGCTGATTTGGCATCTTGAAGCTCCTTATCTCCATAATCGACAATACTATCGCCGACGTGAAGTAGCTGTAATAGTTCCTCCTCGTACTGAATCAGAGGAGCATTGGATGGAGTGTTGTATAGTAGGGCATATTGTCCTTCGTTGAGTGTATGGGGAGTATCCTTGACATCTTTCTTTGGTGCGCAGGAATCGTCATAGAGAGCTGGGGAATGAACGAACATCAAATCATTGAGTGTTTTTCGAACTTGGTCCAGACGGATTTCAGAAGCATGCAGCTTCTCTTGCAACTCCAAAAGGGTATTGAACCCCTTGCATAACTGACGTTGCTTCCGCTGAGTCGACCTTGATGCCCGGACATCTGGAGGTGCCGCAGTCCGGGCAGTGGAAGAACGCCGGTCATCTGATTCGGTCACAGTAGAAGTAGACGGGGGAGGAAGTTTACTGGCTAGATGCAGTCGATCGTCTTCCAGTTTATGGCGTTCAAATTCTTTCAGGCCAACTAGCCGTCCAGCAACAAAGGTTTGAGAAACTGCATCCCATACAATTTCGGAGGCGCAACCTTGTGAAGTGCAGATGCAGTTTTTCAACACGGCTGTAGCCACTGGCTTCGGCTTGGCTCCCACTGTGCCACCTCTCTGGAGTCGAGGTTTCATTGCCACGTGCCGAAATAGAGTCTGACAGAGCACTGAGAGGCAGCTGGAATAACTTAGAGGGAAGGCCCAGCACAGTTTCTTTTATGGAGCGTCAATGCGTCATAAACTCAGCCTCATAAAAAAGAACGTCTTTCAAAAATGTCCTTTACCGAATTCCATTGTTTGAAAGACTTAGTAAGCAAGAGGTTTACGCACTGATATCGCAAACTGTCCGAAGTAAGGGCCGGGTACTAAGGTAACCACTGACTTTGACTTGAGGGAGACAGGGATGACGCCTATGCACTCGCTCCGCAAGTCCCGATCCTGTGCCATATTGATTAGTGGGTGCGAACAATCAAGCTTTGTGAATACGTGTATATAAGTTCGTCCAAGTGTCACATGAACTCCGCAAATACACCCAGAGAGAAAAGACTACGGACATGAACGACCTAACTGCAGAATTCCGCTCTGAGGTCACAATTCCTTTGGGGCAGATAACTGATATTATCCTGGTAGACGTTGGTCTAGAGCCTCCAGGTAAATACACCACAAGCTTCCGTCAACGGTTCCCTCCTCCGATTACACCGTGCCATGTCCCATCACAACCACTGCAACAACCGGTATGTGATTTGCGATCCATATCAAAAGTAACTGTAGACTCACCCTCTTTTGATCAGATTAGGGAGGAAGCCAGCCACATTGAGGTTGTCCCAAGTCTAGATCTTGCTCGATTGGCCGCTGGGATGCGGGTCAATCAGTCAAGCAAGAACAAATGAACTTTGGTATGTCACTTATCTCTGATCCCCATGTTAATATTGACGGCAGTGTCTACAACTTTCCACTGTTATAGACGGCCCAGTCACGTTGCCAAATTCATGTCCAACCACCAGCCACTAACCTGGGTGCCTCGCTGTATAGTTTTGTGCATTGGTTGTCATGATCAGTCCTTTATCTTTAGTAGGTAAGAAACGAGATTTAGAACCGACCGGAATAGCATATGTTTAAAGGCCGTAAACAGAATGTAAATGGACAAGGCAAAACATCGTTTGAGAAGCCCGGGGGCCAATGGTGCTTATATACTTTAGAGATTTAGATTTAGAAGAAGCGTCAATCGATACCAAACGGTATGCCAGCCAGCAATGACGCTAGTACCACGCCCACGTCCGACACCCTTCAGCCCAGTCCCTAGGCGTTGACTCCTCCACTCTCCGCTGAAATGCCTCCAACGTACAAAATTCTGGCGAGCCCGGTAAATGTTTCCCCTCCTCGGCGCACATCGGAAGCACCATGTTCTTGTTCTTGTAGCGCATGCGGACTTCTAGGTTTAGCAAAGAGGGGGACAAAGTTTACCGAGAATCATCTCTCAGAACCCATCTTGATACTCACAATGTTCGTCTTGTCGTCTCCAAACTGATGAAAGCGCGCGGAGGCCTGAAGCCGGAGTTCGTTTTCTGGCGGCCAAGTGAGTGAGAGTTTCACTTCTCTGACCTATGCGAAAGCATACCGTATGATGAGAGGGTATCGTACCTGGAGCGCAGGTAGATGGAGGATACACTCCGTGGACTACGTGCTGCAGAGATTCAATCGTCCGTGCGATGTTCGTAGAGCTGCGCGTGTGAGTTTTATGACGAGTCACAAAGGGATGGTGAATAGATTCACCGGAAGTAAGTCAAACGCTCATCCTCAAGTTTTTGGGGGAGAAATTTCAATCTTCGGAAAGCTAGGAGTGAGATAAATGTTGCAAGAAAGCACTCGAATGCTTACCTATCTACATAAAGGCTTCGCAATGCCGTCCAGAAGGAATAGGTGGACTGTTCTCAGACGCGTAAGCCAAGCAATCAGGTGTCGCGTAGAACCCTCTCACCTTTTCCCAATATCAGTGAGCTCCCCCAGGAGGCTATATACCGTATTAAAACCAACGTACCATAATCCCTCAGCTGTCTTGCCATGCCGGTTCTCGACAACTTTCCTATACCACAATCCGTCATCTACGGTAGGAGTCGGCTGGTATGGACGCTGGAGGATCCGACATGCGCACTCTGACCGGCGTACGTTCACCTAGAGTAGAGCACGTATGAGCGATGTCACGACTTGACGCGAACGCGACGCACCATGCCTCACGTATATGAGGACTTGCTCTAAGTCCAACCCTTCTGGTGTGACGGGATAACTTTCGTGTATTGCGTTCGATGTAGATCTGCTCGGATCCAATTTCTGCTCTGGTATGTGGTAGATACTGGCTTGGGCAACGGCAATGACCAAGCCAGGGGGCACTAAAACAATAGTAGGTTAAAAAAACCTTTTCTATTCAAATATTTTCGTACCGAGGAAACGACGTGCAGCAGGCAGAAAGGCCACGAAGGTCAAGCAATTCATAGAGAGCGACTGATCAGGAACCTAGGTGTCCGCCCGTAGTGGCCCAACGTTAATGCCCGCATCCGGTTGTACCACTGGTGATTGCCATGCGCGCAAACCGAATATTGGCAAAGTAGTGCGCGTACGGGCTTCTGATTAATGAGTGCTTTGACTGACCATATCGAACAATTTACTTACCTCTGGAATCACAAGGCTGCTCTTCTCCTCGTTCGTGCGAGATGAGGAGGGCTCAGACCACCTGGTAAGTGCACCCGTGGTGGCGGGCATTGTCAGTAGTGGCGGGAACAGCAACATGCTGCGACTCTCTCGCCTCTGGGATGGTGCCAGCGATGATAGCCATGGGGATTAATTTGCCAAGAAGCCGGCGAAGATAGCCTGCATAGAAAATAGAAATCAAGCCGATGCGGCATCATAGTTGGTTTACAGTCGTTTGCATAAAGATTTTCAGTTGCAAAACCGCGCAACACGTGTTTGTATATATTTGTCACAGTACAAAATGGGTTTGTTTGCTTGGCCAAAGTCACGATACCAAGGTATTTTCGCGCTCCATAAATATATACAAATACATGTTGCGCGGTTTCGCAACTGAAAATCTTTATGCAAAGTGGCAAACGACTGTAGCACGCACCTAGGCCTGTGACATACCGTGACAGTGTCACAAGAAATATTTTACTGAAGCGTCTCAGTCTCTTCACTTTAACTCTCATGGACTC
This sequence comes from Suillus tomentosus, assembly GCA_016647685.1. NCBI lineage: Eukaryota > Fungi > Basidiomycota > Agaricomycetes > Boletales > Suillaceae > Suillus > Suillus tomentosus. Next base: position 236,496 of record JABBWJ010000066.1, on the reverse strand, counting down.
CAAGAGGTGGGATACCTTCTGCGGCAGGAAGTCTCCGCGTCAGTATCCAACTACTATACAGGGTCCAATCGCTGATCTAAGTGACTGGCTTGGTGTGGTGGGCCCGCTGGGTGAGGTGCTTCCTGCACTCCTTTGCCATTGTTAAGTCGACGAGTGAAGGCGAGATGCTCTCTGCGGCTGGAAGTCTCCGCGTCAGCAGCAAACCTGAACTCCTTTGCCATTGTTAAGTCTATGTGTGACGGCGAGGTGCTCCCTGCGGCTGGAAGTCTCCGCGTCAGCAGCAAACCCGAACCAGATTGCTATTGTCTTTTGGGATGTGGGGTCCACGAGTGACGGTGAAGTGCTTTCTGCGGCTGGAAGTCTCCGCGTCAGCAGCGCACCTGAACTCTACCATCCAAATTGAGGCGCGTGATCCGAACGTGATGGTGATATGATTCTCTTCAGCAGTGAACCGAAGCCCTTCGAAGGTTACCTCGTGTGAAGGTAGCATCAAACGGAAGCTCTAGATGCTACTTTGGGTGCGTTACTCTCAGCTGTTGGACAACCTATTGGCCTACCTCAGCCCGGCTACCCTGGACAAAGCTTCAGCTGTGGGTCCGGACAAACCAATGGATACCCATGGTTTTGAAATTTTGAACGTGATTAGCTTCATTGGGTTGTTTAATTTTCAGTGCCGTTGGTTTGTTCTTTGTCGATTAATGGCCTTAGAAACAATGTATTTTACCTGTCATGTTGCATTGTTGTTGGGTGAATCCTGGAGTGGCGCAGCTTCTCGTTTTCATATAAGGTGAACTCGGTACGTGACCGTATGACACTTTAACCAATTTTTCTTGACTTCGTAATGGGTGTGGATCGACGGGAGCAGGAGAAAAAACAGCGTCTTGAGCTCAGGCATGATCCAACTCGAGCATGGGGTTCGGTATGGAGGCCCCTTCGACTTGCCTTCCGCGGCCGTCAGAGCTCTGATGTCCCCAGTAATTCTGACCCCACCCCATCACCGGACAGACTTTCTTCCGCAGTGGCCAACCATTCAGTAAGCATTTTTTTTGCATTGGCTACTTGATCTAAAGACTTCCAGGCAGTACCAGCTGTAGTAACAGCAGCTGATGCCGGTCTGGTTAACCAATTGGGGGCTGATGCCACCTGCACCGACGGGGAAACTGCCACTGACCCGATTACTAACGCCCTCACTGACCACCACCACCTGGGTAATCCCGATAACGGGATGTTATTAGAGGTAGGTCGCATCACCTTATCTGAGCTCATTGGCTGATCGGTACGTGGAGCCCAAATTATCTCAGGATGGGTCAAGGCCTATCGCTCAAGGTATTTTCGAAGCAGCGGAGCCCCCTCTGCCCGATAACGGGGTGTTATTAGAGGTATGTCGCATCGCCTTATCTGAGCTCATTGGCTGATCGGTACGTGGAGCCCAAACTATCTCAGGATTGGTCAAGGCCTATCGCTCAAGGTACTTTCGAAGCAGCGGAGCCCCCTCTGCCTACACACAGCGGAGAGTCACAGGAAGCGGCCGATCTAGTGGTGCCAATATCAAGTAGACTTATGCAGGAAGAGGCGCTCTCTACACCAGATAAAGATCTTTTGGCTGGTGACAGATTGGTCTCAGAACCGGAAGAAACTGATGAAGATCGCGTAGTATTCAGGGAAGATCTCGCTCAAGATAACAGGTTACAGGCGGGGAAGCTTTTGAAAGAATCAACCGTAAGGCACCTCCCGTATCCCCGGATAAAAGCTCCTTTCACACCTCACTTCCTCCAGATTTCAGTGGCTCAGGAGGACTCCCGTCACGTGGCAAGGGTACTTGCCGAGGAGCTTGATTCGGAAAGCACGATGTCGGGTGAGGAACAAAGTGATCAACCAATGGTATTCTATCTGGCCGATGTTGGTGGCGTTTTCCTTGTCTTATCCTCTGCCTCCAGATCACGGATGCTGCGGATTCGGGGGCCGACTCTCCCATCTTTGACCGGCCGGAGGACGACATGATCTGGGGAAAGGAACTGGAAGATCAACCAACGGTACACCGTCTCATTGGTGTCGGTAGTTTTGTCTGACCCTACCACTTATCTTCCAGACGGCATATGCCGTGGACCTGGGGGTGAACAATGACGGAGTTGACCGAACTCTTCGGGAGGATCTTCCACTGGATCTTCTCGAGGATGATATGATTTCGGGAGAAGAACATGTCGATCAACTAACAGTGCGCAATCTCCTTCATCCACCGATGAAAATGGTCTTTAACCTGCCTCACCTTCTTCCTCCAGACACCGGATACCGTAGACCGTCGGGAGGATACTGGTGATGAGGACATGATCCTTGAGGAAAATGATGTTCACTCAACAGTACGCCGCTATCACCTTTATCGGCCGGGAGGGCGGTCTTTTTTCATTGTTCAATCTTTTTACTAGGCTACCGACGTTCCGGATCAGGATGAACCTGGGTGGGCCACCAAACAGGATATTGAGCGCGTGCTCTGCGCTGTTAAGGAAACACGTGCTGAGGTTGCAACGCTTCGGCGTTCTTCACGGCTCCAAAAGACTTCTGCATCCCCATATGCATCGACATCCAGTGCCCCATCCGTCGTTAATTCAGGACCTACAGCCCTTGGAGGACCGGTCCATCCCGTTCGTAAGCCCACCAGTAGGCCTAGCCGCTATCGGCCAGCGAGGGACCTCATTTTGAAGGTATGAGATTAGCTCTAGATCTCATTCTGTAGGCATTAAGTTGGCCTTACCTAGCGTGAAGTCCGTGAGCACGCTATGATTATGCTAGGCCGTGAGACCAAGAATGACCCACTACCCCCACCTCCCGATGGCGATGAAATTGTTCAGTTCGTGACAGTCAAACGTGGTGGACCCTCTGTCGAGAACTTTCGGTTGGAATTCGGCAAAACGCACCTGACTCCTTGGAATAAGAAAGCCGCCAAAGTCTTCGCTCGGAGTTTTATTGAATCAGGTCAATACGCCAGTGATGATAAGGAGGCGATTGAGACATCATTTCGAACCCACATCAAAACACTGTGTTCCCACTATCGGGCTCAGGTCCGAGCTGCCAATGCAATGCCCCCATCGCAACAAACCATTGACTCTCGCCAAGCTGCTGCTCGGAGAGCTCGCCGAAAAACTGTGGGTTTCTATATCGTTGGTTTATTCTGTCACCTTCTGACACTATCTTGCTGCTAGCTTCTTGATCACCGCATCACCGGAGCCTATTGCCACGAGGACCTGGTCAATTACCGCAATATCCTTCGGGACATGGGTCCTGATGGTATGAGTGGTGACGAGTCAGATGCTCGTGATGGCGTCAAGCGTTACATCATATTCCTCGAGGAGTGGCGTAACCCAGAAGTGGCACCATGGATCCGGGTGTTTGATCGCATCTTTATGACTACTAAGTTTAGCCAAGTAAACCGCCCCAAGCGCGGTAATTGGCCTCGGATTAGGGTTCCTACAACCCAACGTAATGTCAGGCGTACTGGTAACCCAGTCCCAGGCCTTCCCCGCAACTTCTATAACGAAGCGTGGCTGTGTACATTGGATGTAGACGAACTGGAAGCACTTAACGTTCAACAACCTGTACCTCTTGTTCACTCGGAAGCAGTCCTCTGGTAGGCCTTTTTCTCTCGTTCTAAGCACCTGTTAACTGAGGTTGGGCAGCACTGCCGAAAGATATGCTGCTGTCACCGGTCGAAATACTCTACCGGGACCAGCCAGCGAATGATAGCCTGTACCCCTTTGTTACCTTCATTGTATCAAATTAGATTTCTGACGAGTTTCAATGTCATTGGTTGAAAAAAGGGGCCGATGGTCCCTACGGTAAATGCCATTTGGTGGCGTGCAAGGCGATCAACGTCTGAGCCACTGCAACGGCACATAACTTAGAGGGGGTACATCATGTCGGGCAGAACCCATGATGCTCCCCACTTCTGGACATCGTTGACCAAACTGTCAGAAGCTGTGTCTCGAAACGTTGCCTCATGCCTTGGAACTAGTCGTATAAATCGAGTGAACAATGGTATTGATGAGGGCTTATCTCCGTTTATTCCAGTGGGTTAGTGATTCCGCCTTAAAACCAAATATAGATCTTTGACCCACCATTATATAAGTATTACGATATGAACTGACGTGGTTCATACGTGGTCACCAAGACTTATCCGAGCCTCCATGGCCTCAGCTAACATCGCACCTTGTTAGTATTTACACTTTGGCATTATGTGGCTACCTATACTGATTATACGAATGCTAATTTAATAGCGCCCAGCTTTGCATTTGGCATACCTCACTCCACAGGCCAGGCCCACCACCACGCCGTCGAGTTCACTATGGTTGCGATGGATGCAAGTAAGTGGTCGCTTCTTGAACCTATTTCATAACCTTGACCTCTTGAAGATAATTACCAGAGTCAGCACGACACCCTCAAACGCATGGAGGCCAGGATAGGAGCCCTGACCTCCGACGTTTCTGACCTCACCGAAAATGCCTTGGCGCAGAAAGCTACATTAAACGCCACTCATCAACTTGCACAGGATAGCCTGGACAGTAGTGAAAGAACTCGCATCCACCTGCAGGGTATGGATAGCACGATGACTCGCATCGGGGATAATGTTGCGGTAATGAAGTCAGAAATAGAGGACATTAAAGTCATTTTAGCGCAACTTCGCGATGCTGTACTAACTAAACCACGAGAGGGGTAGAAACATCCGATTTTTCTCAATCCTGTCATCGTCAATGTAGTTTTGTACTCAAGTAGATTATAGTACTGTTGCCACTTTACGCATCCCATACCAAGGATTTTTTCATGCCCTTACGGGGAGAACTTCTAAATGAAATCATCGAAGCCATCTTCGAGTCCGACTACTCCACCCTTTCATCAATCCTTGTCCGAGGACCTCCATCCGGTTCTCCCTGGCCCTCAAGGGCCTAGGCCTGGGTGTTTAAATCTATTGTTGGTTCAAAGCAACTGAAACTTCGTTTCCTTAGTCCTACTCCGCTCACAATGAGCAGAGAATGCCATCAATGGATCCAAGGTAGGTCCTAGTCGGAAGGTCTGTCTTTGTTGGCGTGCTTTGTGAACTTAAAGTCAGTCTGAACAAAGGAAACTTGAAGTATCAATACTTGATTAATACGCAAGCTTGACTATTGAATGACACCTCACATCACAACCCATTTTTTTTGAACGATACCCATTGCCCCACAACAACACTTCAGTCGCACCAGCATATTTTCTATGAAGATATCATTCGAAGCTGAAAAGGATACGCAGGTGAAAACTCTTGCATACTCCTCCGGCACCGACACTTACAGCTGAGTTTACATAGAGACCCTCACTTGCTGGCGCTAAGACACACGCCACGCAACATTTTCACGGCAGGCCTACATCATCTTCTCACAGTAGTCAGGGTGCCACTCTCATAGGTCCGAAGGGACAAAAGGACATTGTGGTGGGTAGGCAAGGAGTTACGGAAGTGTTGTCGGCAGGAGCTTATCACTCCAGCTGCTATTTCCTTGACATCATCCTTCGCGCAATGCGACTAATGCGCATGCCCTTGTCAGGCCTGCTCTTCCTCTGGATGCTAGCATCCGCCATGTTGCACCTTTCCAGCACACTACGTGCAGCTTTTTCTCCGATGTGCTTACTTCCTGTGATATCAAGGTCAGCAATGTGTACCCAGTTGATGACAGCATATGGTCCAAAGCGGGCAGACTTCCCGCACCTCATGCAGTCTGAAAGCACGATGTTTGAGCAAATTTTGGACGGATCAATCAGAGGATCTGGACTGGCCCTTGAAATACGGAGGGCAGAGTTTGCAACGGCGGATCTGGCAACGCTGGTCCGACACAGCGACCTCAAGTCTAACGATGCCCTAGCTGATCTCCTGCTGACATTTGTTAGTGATGCCAAGAAGACCTCAAGGAGTCTCACGAAACTCAGTTCAAAAGTGGGCGGCACCGTTGATAAGTGAGTCGTTCCCACTAATTTAGCCTTGGAGGCATTCAGGCTCAAGTTCCCAAGTATCATGGCAGTAAATCGCTATGCAATGCGTACTGTAGAAGATGCGGACAAGACTGCAGCATCACCGTATTTGCTCCAAGCTTTGGCTCCTTATCGCACAACCCTGACAACGCAAGACATTATCACGGCTGCTTTCTCCAGCGCTATGGAAGCCTTCTCTATAGCCATACAGCGACTAATTTTGGAAGCCGAGATATGTTTGCGTAACTTACATGAGCTCGAGGAAGATCTATCTGCCATACAAGAAGCTGTGATGCGCGAGGATGCATTTATCACTGCTGAGAAATCACTGCTCTTGGAGGCGCTATGGACTAAGTTGGGCGGGAATCGACGCATGCTCAGGGGTTATGAGCAACATGCGAGTTTGCTCCTTGATGTCAGCAATTACCGGAAGCAGGCCCAGGTCCACATCATTGCTGTACTCCAGATGCTTTATTCAATGAGCGCGGATATGGAAAATTTACGGGAGAGGTCAGCAGCTCCGGAACTGGTTGATGGGCGAATTCCCATTCAAGTGCATATTGAGAGTATTCAGAGCGGGCTCCAGCGGCTGCAAGAAGGTCGAGTGAGGGCGAAGGAGAGAGAGGAAGACGTGACCAAGAGAGTGTTGGGGATTGGAGCCACTAGCTGAAAGACAGGTTGTCCTCCTGAGTATCAATTCAATGTTACCAATAAATTTGACTCTGATTATGAACAAGGAATATATAACAGTTCTCACATACTACCGCATGAAGAGTTGCAAAATCTGAGGTTGTCTGCACAATGTCTGCAGTATTCACTGCGTGAAGCTTTGAAGACCAAGGCTATTAGCAGGTGCATTTTAGCGAGGTAAGCTGAGGTAGTTCAAGGCCAAAATGGTTGAGATAGCGTGAAATATTTATAATTTATCCGTAATATTCTTATAGACTCGATCGTCAGCGCATCGTAAAAACATATCAGCATCGTTGTCGATTTGATGCATCATTGCATTGGTCGAGTCGTCGATCGCACTTTTGTCGAGCGCTCACATGCACGTGCACCGCCACGCACTTTTGCTACGCAATTTTACATCAATCGTGACGGCGCCTGTGCGCCAATCCCCGACTCCGAATGGACAGTATCACGTAGAAGACATATATTCTCACGAATATTAGAGTACAAATTTCGAGCAAGAATATCAAGAAAAGGTACAATTCGCGGATTGGTTATACAAGTGTTGCACATTTTATTTGCCCGGTGCGCATAGTTCCCTGATCACATTCTCATCGATCCTCTTCTCTAAACATATCTCAAACGGAGCAGCATGTACGGTTGCAGTATTTGAGATTGCAAGCGTGTCAATCTTCGCTGCAGGATTCTCTGAAAGGCGGAAAGCCCAGAGAATAACAGCCGTATTGATGAAGATGGACCGATTCGCGACATGTTGACCAGGACACACTCTAGTATTTTCAAGTAAGGCATGAGAAAAGGTGGAGAGATGAACGATACCACTCACCGGCGGCCAAAACCAAAAGTGAAAAACTTGAGATCACCGCGCACACGACCTGCATCGTCGCGCGATGCGCAAAGCCTGTAGTGAAAGGTGGTCGTCCATTATCGCATCATCACAACTGAAATAAGACGTACCTCCAATAGTGACAGGTCTCCACCTGAGACCCTCGAGGATGAACGCGGTAACTTGCGGCAGCATTTCCTGATTAGCAAATGTCGGCGCTGATCAGGAGTTATTTGAGTCAGTCGATGCACAAAGAAAAGGCCTAACCTACGCCGTGTATGCCCCACAACATTATCGAGTTCCTCTTGTACGCGAGTCTGCGCATCTGTGTGAGTGGCAGCAGCCATTGTTATGACGAACGGTGGGAAACGACTTGGATCAGCATAGCTTGAGCTCGAACGAAGACCGACAGACTCACGACCTGCGAACGGTGGCCAACGTCTTGGATCAGCACGGCTCTTGTTCGAACGAGGAACGGTGACCTGGTCCGCCAACGACTTGGATCAGAATGGTTCGAGCTCGAAAATCTTGACAGACAGAGGACCGCGTCAATTTCACCCGGCTCAAACCTGCGAAGCCTACAAAAATTGAGAGGTTCGAACCCGTTCGAACCTATTCACTACCAGCCCGAACCCCGAACCTTTGGAAAGGTTCGGTTCTGAGTCTTGGCCGCACCTTGGACCGGACCATGCGTCCGGTTCGGAAAGGTTCAGGAAGACCAAAATTAATCAAAAAATCAGGGGGATGACGGAAAAATTAACACTTACATGTGGTACGGTCCCGCAGACAAAGCAAAGGAATAACGAGAGATATTCAGATACTGTACTGACAGTGATGACAGAATACTGAGAGCGACAACAAGTTTGGGCGATCAACAAAGGATTGAATTCTTTTTTCCCACTGACTAAGCGACATCAAATTCACATACCCACGGGTGCGTTTGCAGGGCTTTGAACGTTTCTGTCCGAGAGAACCCTCTCCACTAACGTGGAGTCGGGGATTCATCGACTACTTCGTTTGTGACATTATTAACCCCAAAGTTATCATTCGTTGGGGCAACCCTATCTTCCTACTTTTCTTCATAACCATCATCTTCCCTGAACCAAGAGCTCATCCTCTGATTTTTTTCGGACCCTTCGGTCTCTATGTAAGTCTGACTTTCTCTACTATACTAGAGTCGCCTACTTACTATTCTCTATCGTTGTTAGTTGTCTTAGGATTTAACTACTCGACGAGCTGGCCCTCTCCAGGATCACCCGCAAGGCTACGATCCAGCAACTCCATCATGACCACAACTCCGCTATCCGAGGGTGGTGTACATGGGCTGCTTTCCAGGCTCGACGCAAGAAGCGTACATCAGTGCATATTGGCCTTGTGGCCTACCTGTAGATGCTCTATGTTCACTCTCATCCACCGACTCTACTTCGTCTGACTTGCCACAACCCACAATCTTTGACCGTCTCGCTGAAGGCACTTCGACCGAAGCTCCTGTTCAGCGCGTTCCAGTAACATCCGCTACCCCTACTATCTCAAGGCACTTCAACCGACACTCCTTTCCAACGCGTTCCAGTAACATCCGCCGGCCCTACCTCTCTGGACCAAAAGCGTGCACTACTTCCTCACACAGGTGAAAAGGAAAAGCCAAAGAAACTCCTGACTCTGACGTTGAAGAGCCTTCTGCATCTCCAGCCCAGGTCGCATCCCAGATCACTGCCATCCTATCCCGTTCGGAGACACTCCTGGCTGACTTCCAGTTCCCTGTTGAGCTCAATTTGCGTCAACATCCACCGCGACTAATGCACCTCTCTGTGCTCAGGAACATGCCTTGTCGTTGCTTCTCGGAGCGATGGACGACGCTTCCAGCTTTAGGTCACGCGTAGTGAGAGACGTTAGGTGCTTCATTGTACCACGCGTAGAGCAAGTGCTAGAAGAGCTGTTGAAGAGCGAAGGAGCCGCACTCGTGCCAGGGAGGCAGACCCTGTCACTGTCACTGTGCCTGTCGAGCAGCCCTCGCAGCCGGAGAGTCTTACCTCTGCAGATCTCAACGTCTTTGTTTCTGCACATGCGTGACGCTAGTATTGAAGTATCCATCAAGGTCGCCATCGTATCTGCGGCGGAGCCGAGCGCTACTTCTTCCGCTTCTCTTCCTACAGCATTCTTATCGCTTGTACCAAGTTTGTACTCTAGCAAACACTAATGAACACGTGCATGATCTCGGACAACATTGTAATTCAAGCACGCCTGGGCTGTCACGCTTAAGTTTCTTTGTCTGATTCACAAAGCAATTAGTGGGTATAAATACTCTGAACATCCCGTAGGTGTCCTGATACCCTCTCAATAACACTACCATGCGTGCCACCGTGCCAAAATTTGGCTACAAATTCAAGCCCTTAGAAGCCAAGAACCGTCTGGACGAACAGTCATTCGTGGAGGAAGGAAGTCCATGGTTGAAAGGGAGTAAGTGCACAAATTGTCCGTGAGCGTTATCACCCTCATGTGTTGATGTGACCGTTAGATGAGGAGGTGCCGCAGCTTGCCTCACCTTCTAGCCGAACTACTCAGCAAGGGTGAGTCAGTCACCAGGTGAGGTGGGAGCGAGTGAGCTGAGCCACCAACCCCGGGCCTTGTAGTTGCGCATCTTCGTCTTCTCCAGTGACTGCAGGCATGAGATACGTCATAGAATTTATTTTCTCTCAGCTTCTCAAGGCTGTGACATTGGGCCTGCTCGTGGTGTCATTCAACTGGAATGGCAATCTCTTTAGCCTCAAGAGCCAAGATGGAGATCGTGGTGTCATTCTTTCGCGACTGGATCATCTTCAACTGACAATCCGCAATCAAAGATTCGCAGATGGCGCTTTTTCATATGATGCATCCTCTCAGGCAGACTTGATTCCAATGCAGGATTTTGCACTGATCAGCTCCGGAGCGTTTCCCATACCACCTCTTACCTCCACGTTTTCCACCACACCATCCTCGTGGCACGTGTGGAATCAGGCATCAGACCAGCAGTCTTTCGACAATTCAGCCAACGTAGCATTGACTACTGACGAGAGCTGCTGGCGGATACCACGAACACGAGGTCACTTAGGAGTTGGGTTCCAGACACCGGTGATCATTACCCATATATCCATTGAACATCGACCTTCCCAGCCTATGGATGCACCTCGTGATGTTGTTTTGTGGGGTTTCCTTGAACAGGTTGACAACCTCCAGCGTTATACATCCGTTGATCTGAACATGGACGATCAGCCTCCTCGAGAAGTCATCGAGGAATCTCGAAAGCAGAACCCTACCGGGTCTTTTATCAAGCTTGCACATGTGGAATATAGCCCATTCCACCACTCACATGTCCAAACCTTTCCCGTTCACGAAAATATCCTTCGGTCTGGTTTTGATTTCGGTTTGGTCGTGATCGAGATACGAGAGAATTGGGGTGCTGATGAGACCTGCTTATACAGAGTACGAGTCCATGGAAAAGATATACCTACGGAGGTGTGATATTGCAAAGGAGTGGATAGCTTTGTTACACAGACTTAGACCTAGTAGCTTGGTGGCTGTTCAATATCAATCGACGAGCTTCAAGTTTCTTTCAATTCAACACGCAGCTGCTGCTTGACCCCTCTACTTATTGACATTCAAACATTGCAAGTTGCAGCCCACTGGCATTCCCCATATTGGCAGGTGCCTCTCCCAGTACACCGGGCCAACAATCGATCACGAAAGTCGGCTTCATGGATGCGTTGCTTGATCTCATCAGAATCATCGTGCCCTCCAACCACACTATCACGTGACAGTAATCCCTAATGTTGGAATTCGGAGTCGTCTGCAAAATTCAAATAACTGGCATGCACTACTAGTACACTACTAGCCCACAATTCCTCGCGCGCAGTGTCAAGTCCTGCAGCTTGCGCTCTCGCAATATTTTCCAACGATTCGTTTTTTCGACTTGACTGCATCAGCCGAGGGTGTAAATGTATGCCATTCCTGTCGTGCTTTGTTTAATGTTCTATGAGGCCTAGACTCTTGTGGGTACTCGGTACTTAAGTCCCTTGCGCTTAGTTCTCTCATTTTGGACTGGGTGTGTACACTCACTGCTTGCCTGGTAATAAATTGATAAAACTTGTTCCTGAGGTGGCCAACTGCGCCGACTTGGCAGCCAGGTGACTCGGAGATAGTCTAATCGACTCCAATGCACTCTCCAAATCACCTGACACCCTACCTCATTACAGTTTTCCTTTGTTCTGATCATTGTGTTTGACTCACTGCATGCAATGATTATTATTGATGTTCCGCTTCATCCCTTTGTTGGGCACATGCTTCCGATGAGAGCATGCTTTGTGTTGATCATCATAAAAGATCATCGTCCGAGTCCGATAAGTTGACCTTTTACTTTTGATCTTAAATTCTCTTTCTCTTTCCAGTTAGACATCTTGTCCAAGGCTGCTGACATGCAAGGAGTATTTACCTGCATCAAAGCTTTCACCTGCATAATTTTAGAGTGGATAGTCACCGGTATAAAGAATTCCTGTGATGGCCCACCAATATGCGCTGATGTTTGCCTTCCCTATCAGTGCTATACACCACTGGTATCATAGCTTTATCCGATGTTAATGCTCTACATGCCGCTATTCTTACCAAGGAACTTAACACGACTAATTTAGAAGCACTCAAACACATCCTCTCGGATCCTGAACGAATAAGTATGCAGGTCCAGCGCCTGCAAGAGTTTGCCCGTTTCCTAAATGAGGAGCTCAACACCTTCTCTTTGATCTTCAGGCTTCCCACTGAGCTTCTCCTTAATGTTATGTATTTTGTGGCCCAAGATGAGGATGGGCTGGAATCCCTGATAGCCTGCAGTCGTGTTTGCCGTGTACTCCGAGCCATCACCATTCAATCACCACGCTTGTGGTATCACGCAATGGACATGGGTGCTCCAGAGAACTGTGTTCTCATTGCCTTAGCACGCTCACATCCCCACCATCTTCGAATCTCCGTTGACCTTCCTCATCAGTTCAACTCGGTCAAGCTATTGAACCACGAGCTCAATCTCTTGCACATCATGAAATCAATGCATCGCATCAAATCATTAAATCTCAACTTGGTCTTGCCGCAGTTTCTTCACCAAGTCTTGATCAAGTTTCCAAACTCTTCCCACTCTCTGGAATACTTGGCGATAGGGGCAGTTGCAGGCACCGCACATGTCCCGGATGTGGTATTTGCGTTAGATGCGCCCCGTCTACAAAGTCTTCGAATAACGTGTTGCACCTTCTCGTGGGATGCCCTCCGTTTTCACAATCTTCTTGAGCTCCGTATATTTGATGCCCCCAAACACCCTGGAGTCAAGCCATCGCTCAGCATGCTTCTCAACATGCTATCTTCATTGCCACTGCTGAAGGTTGTGGTCCTGCACAATGTGCTATCTGACTTGGACTACATTTTTGGCACTGATCTGCCATTGGTACTGCCGGCTCTGGAGACTTTGGAAATTGAAGCGCTCTCTCCAGATTGTACCCTCTTCCTCTCCAGTATCGACACCCCTTCGTTGATATCCCTCAAAATCATCGAAGAAATCACTGAATTTGCTGATCCGATACAAGATTTATTTGAATCCATTCGCAACAAAGTCCGAAATCTCACTATCCATGCACTCCAAGTCGTGTGCAGCCCTAATCACTGGGAGGTCGCTGGATTTTCCCAAGGGCTTCACAGTAATGCTCATACTCCTCTAACTGTCTCTTTCCAAATCTTGTTCGGTGTGTTCGGCAGACAAGCTTTGTCTGATACACTTGTGAGTATGAGCCATAGCTTGCCGGTCTCCCTAGTGCGCTGTTTGCAGCTTCACACCTGTGAGACTCTCCATCATGATATTTCAGACCTCACATGGCATACCTTCCTATCCAACTTCACAGCTGCTGAGCATCTGCACCTCATTGGGGTTCCACCACCTATACTCCTTCGCTGTCTGCGACTAAACGAGCATGCACTGGGAGTTGAAGTTCCAATGCCTCTCCTTACTCTGCTGGATGTATCTCCTATCACATAACAAACATATAACCGCGATCCTGCACATTGTTACTCCTGTTCGTTCATTGTGTATTTAGTTGATATAGATCGGTAGTGGATATATTTTTATTGTCATATAGCGGCGCTAGTGTAAGCTCGCTGCTTACAATATGCTTACTATATCAGATGTCACGTGATATATCCCCTTATATTCCTCCGATCCATGTTATATCATACGGACTCGGGTCTCTTTATTACTACCACCTGCTCCTTTGTACACAAGAATCATAACCTCGCGGTTTCGTCCTGTTATTCTCGTTTGACTTGTTCAGTGGTCTTTGCCGTTCCTCGCGGCAAGGTTCCAGCTAGGTCGCGAAAAGTTTCGGCTTAACGCTCGCAAGCACGTGTTTGTCATGGTTCGAGTCATAGCTGCCCAAACGACTTGCTGTCAATGCTGTGTGCCACCTCCATCTACTCGGTTCGCTTACCTCAGACTCTTCCAAATTTCACTAGCTTTTCTTGGAATCCTCATGTCACAAGCATCAGCCACCGACGACGCCAAGGATCAACGCACCCGCAATGACTCGAATGAGCAGCTTCCTCCGCAAAACGACGTTGTAGGACCCATCGAGGAGTGAGTTGCAGCTTCCTGGAATATGTCGTCGATCTAACAGCAAGATAGGGAGAAGATGAATGTTGAACCTCTGACAGAACTGCCATCAGGGATGTATGTGTTTCTTTCCTGACGGAGGTCTGCGCCACTCCTTACTAGAATTGCAGCTCGAATGCTGGACCTTCACGGCCGTTGGGACCTCACGAACAGGAAAATACTTCCAATGTTTCATCAGTCGGTGATTTAGCAACGTAAGTTCTTGTCAATAATGATGTCAAATAAGCTCCTCAATTGTCTCAGCGAGGCGGAAAAGATTGTGGCAGAGAAGGACCAGCCGACTCTAAGCAAATTGTGAGCAAAAAACTTGAAGCCAAGCGGTCACAGCTGACCACGCCCTACACTCAGAGCAAATGTTATGAAGCAGGTACTGGATGTCCTTCAGGACTCAACGATTGCGTTGAAGACCGGAATGGGCAAACGGTTTCGTTTCTGGGATGTGTACAAAAGAGTCGCAGAGGAACACGACAGCGAGTTCCTCGCCTCGAGCAATACACTATTGACATGGATATCGTCCTGACCTTCGTAAGTTCAGCGTGCTTATTTGTATTCCGTTTAGAGACTGATGTTCGACCAGTCTGGTCTTTTCTCCGCTGTCAGCACGTCTTTCATTGTCGCGATGGAGTCCAATCTTAGTCCAGACCCTAGCGAAACCACGAATGCCCTTTTGAAAGCAACTCGTGCAGATAGGATTCGGCAATCTCGCTGAGGCAGGCTCCACCCCCGTAGACCCAGCATCTGTGTGGTCTCTGACCGCGCCGATCTTATGGATCCCAACGATCGCATATGCGAGTTTGTCCATGAGCTTGCTGGCTGCATTCGTGGCCGTGCTGGGAAAGCAGTGGCTTGGGGCTTGGGTACTACAAGGCGACGAACTGATAGGGCCGCGGCTCGGAGGACGAACGAGGGAAGCGCAGGCACCATTTGTGCTACGAGCAGGCGAGCATCGCCTGGGCCATCATCGGAACGAGATATCGCGTTGTAGTCGACAGTAAGATCATTTCGCCGAATGCTGGTGGTCGTTCTTCATCTGAATCAACATGGCAGGGGTTCTACACCTGATGTCCAAACGAGTTTCCTGTTATTTCCAGCGGCCCACCACGTTACTGCAAGGTGAGTTATGTCTTCTTCCATGTGCATAGGTTTTGACCGTTTCATCTCAGGCGTGCTCAAACGATTGTTTAGTATCGTCAGATCGGGATGGACCCGATTGTTTGAAGTATTCAGAGGTGACAATCTCATCTACTATTACGAAGATACTCGAGGCTCATTCACTCCCCAGGCCCTGTACTTGCGATAGGTATATCAAAATTGCTATTATCCCCGTCCTCTCCGTTGACTCAAATCGTAGCCAATTGCCTTATTCTTGGTTGCGTCATGGTCGGGGCTCATGTTGACAAGAAAGGTATAGTTCGCATTGATAAAAGGTGCCATCAACTCATTTGGTAGTTCTTTCAGCCATGATTAACGAAGAGATCGTGTAGTTCTGCTCTGCCTCGACCCAGCGACTCCCTTGTGGCGCAGTTCCAAAAGGCTCTCTGGGCATGGGATGGAGGCGAGCTCAACAACGATAGTACAGGTGTCGCACGCCGGGCATGGAAGCTCTTCTGGGATCTCACCTTTATCCTTTAGTTCAAACCATGCGGAACTTGGACGTGTGCAGCGGTTTCTTTGGCAGTGCTGCGAAAGATACTGCACTTCATATTCGCTGCTTTCGACATTTCTCGGGACCCTGCCAAGGTGTGGAATGTGTTTGTAGGCATATCCCACTCGCCAGAAGACTTCGACTGGGTGGTGGACTACTTCGACTTCATATATTCCGACGACCACGACCACGAAGCGACGTATGACATCCTTTTGCTATTCGTTAGTATGAAAGCGTGCTGCAGATAGAGAGGCTCATCGCCTGCATGGACAGTAACATGCCTCTCCATATACGCCATGCTGCTCACATTTTCCGAGAAGAAATTGCCTCGATCGATGCCATTGATGATGCGGACATGATTACCAAGCTCTCCCCCGCTATTCTGTCCGTGCTTTGTCCGCACCCGGGTAGAACACCCGCCAATGATGATCCAACCTCTTTTTCGATTATAGCCGCGACTTGGGCTATCTGGACTGGTCTATCCCCTAGCAAGAAATTCTGGCTGGCACCCCTATTTGTCCCAGGATCGCCATGTTGATCGGTGCATTGGCATGATTCCACATTACTGCAATTCTGAAAAGATTTAGAGCAGAAAGAGGGGATCATCACTGCTGCGAAGGAGTTGAGGACTGCAGCTAGCAACATGCTGGAGAGCTTTGGTCAGTAATTACTAGTCGCTTGATCATGACTCGCATGCTGCGTTAGAGTCTTGTAATAGAGGAAGTCACGCACGGAAGCGGGGAGTATCAAGACCTCAATGAAATCGATATTGAATTATCAGCCATCTCTGACTTGGTAGATGCTTGTCATGCGTGAGGAACCACGAGCATGGGATGCAAATATCTGGGAGACCAGCATCTAAATGTCGACTGGGGGAGGGGAGGTTGTTCCACGGGGACAAAATTAGACAAGGTTCTGCGTTCGGCTGCCTCAGTCATACCCCTTCATCGGCATGCACAGGAAGACAAAGACGGGGGCGACACATGCAAACTTATTAGAATCCATTCGTCTCCGCATTACAATCGCCTTTTTTTTTTGGCAGAGGCGTAAATAATAGCGCTAAAATCAATAAAGTTGACTACTGGAAGCGAACCAGTGTTGTCCTGGTCAGCGCCGTCTGTCTGGTTCCTCACGCTCCACGTCATTCTGCCCTTCGAGATCATCAGTTCTCGATAGACTGTCCGAGCTTCCCTAGCATCAGCTTCGCAGCCTCAGCCTCCGATTCCTGGGAAGTCTGGGCGATGGATGGGGTTTCTACATTTGAGACGTGAATGATACTGTCAAAGGGCATAAACTCACCTCCACGGAGCGCAGTTGCCCGTTCAGATGAGTATGCACACCCAGACGCTGGACCCTAAACCACAAAGTAGAAAGCGATGACGAAGAACAGAAATCGCGCGAAGCATCTCAGACGCACCCGCACAGAGATTGACGGAAATCGAGGCTCTGGTTCAACGGTTAAGGTGCTGCGTGTCCTCGCTTTCGCTATCTTTGTATTCTTTATTTCGGCGACCCCTTTGGTCTATGATGGCCGTACCGCCTTTAACCATGCAATTGAGGATCTGGGCAATTCCCTGGACCACTTGTTGTAAGTATCGTCTCGTTTGTGGCTTCGGCAAACACGGATTAACTAAACATGTAGAAGCGTCTTAATCCAGCGAAGCATGGAGATGCCTGAGTCAGTGAGATTGACGGTCGTAGAATACACGATTCTAATGTATCCGAGGGACAAAAAGGCACGGTTTGGAACGCAGGGACAGTGCATGACGGTAGGACAATGAAGGTACCAGGTAGAATCTATGGAAGATTATCACGATTCACTGTAGGCGAGAAAACTAGACCCAGTGCTTACGCGACGAACGACCTTTCCTTAGTGCTGTCCTCAGAGAAACCATTGAAAACAAAGGTGATTTAGAACGTTTCTGTCGAAAATGGGGTAAAAGTGGAAAGGTTAGTGGAAGTAACTGACTTCGGCATCCACATGCCGGCACCAGATCGGGCTTTGCAGGGCACGTGCGGTGCGTATTCAACACCTTTAACTGTGTCGTCTGTTAGTCAAGTATCTCTATAGCCATGGATAATGGCAGCCCGGATATCCATGATGGCCGTAAGTCCAACATCATGTCACGGGCCACTGCATTGAAACTAACACATGTATAATTTTACCTCGGTTTCAGTCCTGCCACTGAACCACTTAGGTACTGACTCCTCAGCGTCTGACATGGCTGAAGTCCACTTATTCCTTGAAAGGATTCACATGGAGAGTGATGAGAGAATGGGCAGAATTGAGACTGATGTTTCCAATGTTAAACGTTCCCTCCAGCAAACTACACGGAGTACAGTAGGTTGAATATTTCGCCTTTGATCATTAATCAATCTGTATGACTCGCAGGACAGTACCTCCTCCCGACTTCAGGATTTGGAAGATGTAGTAGCGAGCAATCAAGCACACCTGGAGAATGTCTTCAATGACATGCGCTGCCAGCTCAGCTCAGTCCAACAGGACATAGGTGAGCACTTAGTTGATTATGATAAGTTTTGGACGTTTGTTGACTCCTGAGGGCATCTGTATACATGGCTGTAGCATCATCAGATGCTAAACTTCAGTACCTCGAGCGCATTGGCAAGATTGAATCCTCTGTTCTAGACTTTCACGACGTCATGGCAAAGTCTCTGGACCACCACAGGGAAATTCTCGAATGTGGCAGCATCCTTTATCAAAAACTCTCCCAAGAAGTGGCTGACACGAGAGTAGAAATTGGCGATATGGTTGCTGGTCTTGGCCAGCATATCTCCACGTTCCAGGAGTCCACAGTCAATGAACTTACTGCACTCCAGGATACCATAAATCAATGGCCCAATCCATATCATCTCCGTAGGCAGCCAACTCATCACGATAATGCGACTCTAGAAACAGAACTTGGACTACATACTAATTTGGGCTGGGGATCCAACGTCACTAGTCGTGCTCACACCGATATTTTTGCCGAGTTTGAGCTTAACTTATCACAAGACAGCGATCGTTCCCCTACCACCACCAGTGTTGTAGATGGTCCGTCACAACCCCCTTCTGGTACTGCCAAGTCAGCAACGTTTGCACTGGGATTCGGAATGTGGTCAACACTGTGAGTCTCGTGATCAGTTTTGTGGAGTGCGCTGATAAAATGCCAGCTATGGACATATTTTTGACTTAGTTTCGAGTTTTGCAAGAGCATGGTGCTCCTCCCGGTGGTCATGGTATGCAAGCTCCCACTTGGCCCATGCGGCGGTGGGATTGCCAGTGATGGTCGTGATCATTTTCATTGCGGTGAATTTCTGGTTTGCTGAGGGTCCAACTGAGCTCATGACTTCAACAACTTCATTGGGAGGGCGACTCATGTGGCAATCCTGCAGAGATACATGGGGTACTTATACCCATAATATCACTGTAATGTTGTGAGCCACCAAACTGCATGTATACGTATACTAGTAGTAAAACACCTGGAAATACTCAGTATTTGCTTTGTTTCATGCTATAGAAGTAATTAATGCCGACCCTCGTACTGGATCTGAATTCCCCTCCGAGATTGCACTTGTATCCAATGAGGATTCAGGCGGAGGGAGTGGGAGTGAGCTATCAGTAGGCCCTCGACTACAATCTGCAACTGCAGCGTTCGTAAATGCCTCCAGTTCTGTCGTTAAAGGCACTGAGGGAGCCGCGAAAAACAGATAATAAGATAATATCGAAGTGATAAGGTTCTGACCTAGACCGGGACATTGACCAGGCATGGGGGGCGTTGTTGCTGATTGGGCGGATTCTGTTGCTGCTTCTGCGCCAGAACGTTCTGTACGAAACATCAATATCCCAGTTCGACGTAAATCATCACCCGAAAGCTCGTGAGCTTCTGCACCTGTTTAGGTAACGGTAGAGATGTGAAGTTAGGGATTTGGGACATGAGACGCGTTGTACGCGGATGTTGCGGTGCGCTCGGCCCCATATTCGTGGGGAGGAATCAGGAGGGGAGATATGGCGCGCGAACTGCATTTGATTTCGCATCTGGGCTGCTCGAAGTTGCTGTTAGCGTGCTTGGTGGATTTGCATCTCGCGTGCGCGAGCACGTGTCGTGGCTGTTATTGATGCTTCAGTGGCGCCGAAGGGTAGCGAGGGGGTAGACAATGGTGGAGGCATGGGACCGGAGGTGCGGGGACTCTGCAGCATGGTGGGTGTGCCGGCGACGGCTATGTTTGGATGGATGGATGGATAGATGGATGGATGGATGGATGGATGGAGGGGATCGCGGGTAGTTGCATGGAGTGCGGTTTGGTCTCACCAATGTCGCGTCTTTTGATCATAAGGTCTGCCATGTCATCTGGTCTGCTGCGTAGAGGTGATGTATTCGATGGCAGGAGAAGGAGGATCCATTGCGGGCAATACGAGTCTGAGGTCCTATTAAGAGAGTAAGTGGAGGGTTGTGTTGAGGAAATACAAGATACATACGTTACATCATTGTCTGCAGCAAAACTGAAGGGTTGAATGATGAGGGTTGTTTTTTACGATGAAGTAGTGCTTACTGAGAGAAGCAAGCGTCAGTCGGTGGCACGCCACGACTGTCTGAAACTCCATACAGACTCTAAAAAGCAAGAAAGTGAGATTGAGGGTAGAAAAAGCGAGTGGGTGTGAACGGACTTTAGTAACTCTGAGTTGATCTCTAGAATCCTAAAGACTTTTGTTTCTCCTGTAGAGGAATCAGATAATTTGCTGGAGCCTGGTGGTAAGTTTGGTGAGGGGAGTTGGCTGATTGAGACGATTTCCCTTGATGGACGTCTTGAATGAGAAGGAGCTGCTGATGGACCAAGTCTGTGAGAGGGACCTGGGACGGGTATTGGGATTGAATATCTTGTAATTATCCGCAGTTACCAGAATATTTCAGTCCTAGGATATCCGAGCCTCCGAGACTCTGAGCTGAGTCCAGCATCCACGCCTGCTATGACTCAGCGTACGGTACAGCCACTACAACTACAAACAAACAGGCAAACAAACAAACCTGCCCGCCAAGATACAAAGAACCAGAGGCGCACTATCAGGGTGGTGAGAAGCAGTTTGCATGAGTAAAATATCTTCTTCGAGTACTGGGTTAGGGCAGCAGCTCAATGCTCGGATGTCCCACATATATTGCAAGCTTAATACATTATTTTATCTGAACATTAAATCTAATATATAATATGTATGTGATGTGTGGAAGCAATGACTAATATGCTGGCGGTTGGACAGTCAGACAGTCAGATATCCTGGGATCGTATCTTGTCCTTGGAGTCACTTACCATAGAAATTGAAATCTGAGTATTTGGATTGATATCCAGTTTATGTGGATTGACATCTGAGAGTAGATTAGTGCAGACCTCCTGCTCTTCAGTCCTTACAGTGTGTTCGAAGTATTTGGATTGATATTCAGTTTATGTGGATTGACATCTGAGAGTAGATTAGCATAGACTTCCTGCTCTTTAGTCCTTACAGCATGTTCTCAGCATTTGGATTGATATCCAGCATACATGGATTGGCATCCAAGAGTTATATTCATGAGAAGCAGCTTGAACTTCAGTCCTTACAGTATGTTCTGAGTATTTGGATTGATATTCAGTTTATGTGGATTGACATCTGAGAGTAGATTAGCATAGACTTCCTGCTCTTAGTCCTTACAGCATGTTCTCAGCATTTGGATTGATATCCAGCATACATGGATTGGCATCCAAGAGTTATATTCATGGGAAGCAGCTTGAACTTCAGTCCTTACAGTGTGTTCTGAGTATTTGGATTGATATCCAATTTATGTGGATTGACATCTGAGAGTAGATTAGCGTAGACTTCCTGCTCTTTAGTCCTTACAGCATGTTCTCAGCATTTGGATTGATATCCAGTTTATGTGGATTGACATCTGAGAGTAGATTAGCGTAGACTTCCTGCTCTTCAGTCCTTATAGCATGTTCTCAGCATTTGGATTGATATCCAGCATACGTGGATTGACATCCAAGAATTTTACTCATAGAAAGCAGCCTGAACTTCAGTTCTTACAGTATGTTCTGAGTGATTGGATTGATATCCAGTTTATGTGGATTGGCATCTGAGGGTAGATTAGCGCAGACTTTCTGCTCTTAGTCCTTACAGCATGTTCTCAGCATTTGGATTGATATCCAGCATACATGGATTGGCATCCAAGAGTTATATTCATGGGAAGCAGCTTGAACTTCAGTCCTTACAGTGTGTTCTGAGTATTTGGATTGATATCCAATTTATGTGGATTGACATCTGAGAGTAGATTAGCGTAGACTTCCTGCTCTTTAGTCCTTACAGCATGTTCTCAGCATTTGGATTGATATCCAGTTTATGTGGATTGACATCTGAGAGTAGATTAGCGTAGACTTCCTGCTCTTCAGTCCTTATAGCATGTTCTCAGCATTTGGCTTGATATCCAGCATACGTGGATTGACATCCAAGAATTTTACTCATAGGAGGCAGCCTGAACTTATTTCTAGTTCTTACAGTATGTTCTGAGTGATTGGATTGATATCCAGTTTATGTGGATTGGCATCTGAGGGTAGATTAGCGCAGACTTTCTGCTCTTTAGTCCTTACAGCATGTACTAAGTATTTGGATTGACATCTGAGAGTAGATTAGTACAGACTTCCTGCTCTTCAGTCCTTACAGCATGTTCTGAGTGTTGAGCTTCAAAGACTCCGAGAGGGCAGAGGGAGAGAAGGCTGATAGATCTGACTGATAGGAACATTGATAGGGATCTGCACGGGTATGGGTAACCCACGTGGGTCACGGGTACGGGTACTACTGGGGTACGGGTATGGGTACGGGTCGGGATTCTAACACCCGCGCTCTTATCCGCCACCACATTGCTACCAACACCTTTGCATTCGGCGGTACTCGCTGTATCCCCCAGTCCGAGTGCAAGCCAGGATTAGCCAATTGGATGTGATGCGCCAATATCATATGTGCTCCTGCAATATATGTCAATCAGTTATGTTGAAATTTTCATTGTCCTTCACTTACTATAAAGTCCTCTGCAGTAGGATACGCGCATCTCAGTTCTCATAACGGAAACTGAGATGTAAGTCTGTAGATTCTTGAGCGTCAGCCTACTTAATAGGTATAGTGTTAATAACAGAATTCTCATAACGGAAACTGAGATCATACCTTGTCTTGATAGCTCTCTTCACGCTCACTCGTTTGCCCTTGCTATACTGAGCATTTGGGTTATCATCCAGAAACTTGGACTAACATCTCAACAGGAATATTATTTTAAATCTCATCAAATTTTTTTTAAAGGCTGCGTTTTAAATACGAGCAACATTTTGCATAAACTGCATTTTAAATACAAACACACTTTTGATGTATGGTAAATTTAAAGCATGTGCTCCACTACAAAGTTAATAGATTTTTTGGCTACAAGATTTAAAATATCAACGCCATAAAGAGTCTATTCAAATCTTGAACAAAGATAGACTTTGGTGAGGGCTAAAATGATAATCCAAGTTTGATTACAATTTTAAATATTGTCTAATACAACATTCAAACTTCAGCTAAGATATGTTGTCAACAAAAACATTGAGAAAAGGGTAAAAAAAACACCAACTTTTGTGCTGGAACAAATCATGATAAAACTTTGTTTACTATCAGTATACAAAGTCAAAAATATATCTGGGTTTGTACTGTTCAAAAATTGTTTGAATTTCTTAAGTATGGGCTGATGCAATATTGTAAACAAATCCTGATGTGATATTTAACTGAGATCAATATTTTTCATCATCAAGAAGTACGAAAAAAGCCAAAATTTTGTCCAACATTTTGGGTATCACAAAATCATGAAATTCACTTTAACCTTTTTTAGGATTTTTTCAAGATTTTTCGCTGTGAAAAAGTCATCCATGCTTCCAGTGTATGTATCTAGATGAACTCCGTGATGAGATTAGCCAGGCTCGCGGGAAACACCTGTCATTGTCCACAATCTGGCGAACACTTCATCGCACGGGCTATTCAAGGAAGAAAGTTAGTGTCTTGATGCTACAGCTGCTCTGACGTCTGGGACAGACCTGGATCCACCTGGCACTGTGGCCGCTGACAAAGTGCTGGACTTTTTTGGTGGAATGGGCTGTGGCCGTGGTTTAGTCTTTGAGACGACTTCCTGGCTTGGAGGATGTTCTGCCTGTGTACCACTGGGGGGCTGTAATTGCTTTTTCAGAGGACAACTGCATTTCCGAGGCTCCTTGACCTTGCGCACTCGGGTAGAAGCCTTTGCCATCCTGCGAGACAATGTAGCAGACCGGGAAAAGTGAGATGTGTGTGAATTTAGTTTTTATGCTAGTGGACATGAGGCAAGTGTCCATTTCACCAAATCATTCCATCCTTTCTACAGTCTTCTGCGCCTCATTTTTCTGATCAAGTTTGTATCTTACCGCTTGTCATTATCTTGCTTCGTTACTGAAATAAAAATCAATCTTTGTAGTTCTACTGGCTCTGAGAGCAGGTGACTACGAACTTCACCGAATCGCTTAGTTTTTTCGCTGGCCGTCTGCGTTCAATTTTTCTGATCAGTTTTGTCGCTTGGACCATGTCAATAGCTTGCTTCGTTGTTGAGATAAAAATCGATCTTTGTAGCGCTACTTTTTTGTAAATAAATGCACATTTTTTTTGGAAATACCGCCGGCCTCTACCATTATGCAAACTGCTGTAATGATTGTGACCAACAAAGTTGAACAAACTAAACATGACATCGGTATAGTCAAACTGCTAATAGTACAAGGTCGTAAAAAGTGTATGCATAAATCTTTTCCTAACGCTTATAGTATCAGGATACTCTTCGATAAAGGATGTTTGAGTAACTGCCCTATGCCATCACTCCGAGTTTTGCTTGTGAGTAGCTACACCTAGGCTCATCCTTTTTGTCCATGTGGGCATACGGGAAACAGGGAATCACAGCCGTGATGTGTCGGGCAAAAGCGGTTTTGCATGCGGATATAAGGATCAGAAATTTTATCAAGTTGCCGTTCACTCATCGCTATACCTTGTCGACCGGATGATGGTGATGTCTCAAGAGGTGTGCGTTCACTTCAACTAGGATCGAAATGTTCTGGAATTGGCTGACTCCCACGATAATCGAACCAAACATTACATAAGCAAAACTTTGCCAAATCATTACCCTACTACTGTGCTAGGCAAGCGTCGTACGTCATGGACGGGGTGAAAGCTGCTAAGTACGATAAAGTTCATGAATCCTTATGCTCAACATACTGAAAAATACTCAGGAGACGCAAAATCACAGATAAATCCGTCCCAAATGCTCTTGCGCAGCTTCCAGAGTTCGCTGAGGACTCACACATGTACCAAAGCTTGCTAGAGATGGAAAAGAGGCTCGATTGGACAATGAACCGGAAAAAAGTGGAAGTGCAAGACGCATTGGCGCGCAATCCGACTGTAGGTCTCACATGCCTGCAATATATACGATTGGTACTAACAGATTATCAGACTACGCGTACACTGCGGCTATTCTTGAGCCATACGGTCTCTGGGCAGCTGTGGCAAACTGGCGAAGCTGGTGCCGAGGGCGTAAACTTTGAGACGGGGCAGGGAATTCCAGCCTGGTCTCTGAAGGTTGAAGGGCGGCTATTAGAGGTACGTTTATTTCAGCGGATGAACGCATTGCTTTAACGCCCATATAGCTTCCCAATCAACGTGCGCGGGACAGGGTTTCTCCTCGAAAATTCTCCACTCTCATCAAACGAATGATCGTTGAGCTTGACCGTGACCCAACTTTGTATCCAGATGGGAATGTCATCGAGGTAAGCGAGCTCAGTTGAGATGAGGTGGTCATCTTATTTTAATTCGTTGTTTCAGTGGCCTCGAGGTCCGACTATTCAGCAGCCTCTCGATGGGTTTACCGTAAGGCGAACTGGGGACCAGCCGACGAAAGTGCGCCTCATAGTATATCTCGAGCAGACACCAGAGCAGTACAAAGTGGCATCAGACCTGGGTACGTCTCGTGCATCTCGACTTGAATTCTCGACCTGATGATAGTCCCTAGGTAACGTCTTGGGAATCAAAGAGGAGAGTCGCATTGGCATAATTCAGGCCATGTGGAACTATATCAAAATACATGGCCTGCAAGACAAAACAGATCGCCGAAGAATACGCGCTGACGATTATCTGAGACCGGTACGCTGATTATATTAACTCTTTACTATCATATGAAGTTCATCATTGCAGATCTTTGGCGGAGA
This sequence comes from Suillus tomentosus, assembly GCA_016647685.1. NCBI lineage: Eukaryota > Fungi > Basidiomycota > Agaricomycetes > Boletales > Suillaceae > Suillus > Suillus tomentosus. The sequence goes on along the minus strand of JABBWJ010000066.1, from coordinate 210,417 downwards.
AGGCATTATGTTCCACCAACTGCCAGAGCTAGTCAATCGGTATTTAATGCCTCCAGACCCTGTAATTATCTATTACACCATCAACCCAACACAGATACCCCCAGAGCGCCCTTCTGCGTGGGATATTGAAGTCAAGATGGAGGACGTGGGTTTGAAGAACCGCATCATGGTGACAGTGCAATCAAGTAAAGACAGCACGTCCGACCTCACCAAGTTGGATGATGAAGTAATATGTCCACCCCCTCTGATCCGACCCCTTCTCTAACGCCTAAAAATGTAGATTGCGCTGCTATCACAATCACTACATAACTCGCACACGAAGCGGCAATTCCTTCAAAGCTTCGCCCGAGACCCAGCTAATTTCATACAAACGTGGCTGGCATCGCAGTCTCGCGACTTGGAAAGTGTGCTTGGGAGTGGACCGAGTGAAGGTGCCACTATTCGCGCGGAGGAGTTGCGTAGGAGTGATTTCTTCAGGCTACCTTGGGTTGAGGAAGCTGTTGCTGTTCATGAAGGGTTGCGTCTGGCATCTCGAGGTATGCAATGAAAGTTGTAGAACTACGGTCCCTTGCTATGTCGGCCTTGCTTTGGCTGGTCACGAGCCTACCGGAAAGGCGGGAAGAAGGCTTTAGCTGCCAAAAAGGATCTCCATTCAAGATGAGAAGCTTCAAGAATAAAACAGGGACGTACGACGCCTTCAAGCATCAGCCTTCTTGATGCAGACTGCACTAGCAACATTGCAGCAACGTGAAGGCCTTCACACAAGCTAGCTTCAGGCTTCATCGCAAAGCGGCGCAATGATTGTGACCAACAAAGTTGAACAAACTAAACATGACATCGGTATAGTCAAACTGCTAATAGTACAAGGTCGTAAAAAGTGTATGCATAAATCTTTTCCTAACGCTTATAGTATCAGGATACTCTTCGATAAAGGATGTTTGAGTAACTGCCCTATGCCATCACTCCGAGTTTTGCTTGTGAGTAGCTACACCGATAACCGAATTGACCCAGACGTGTTTGCCCTCTTTGATCTCATCTCCCTCATGAAATTCGGTCCCCTTGGAAAATACGAGGGCGTGTGAGGACCCGCCAAAGTGGAACATTCCAAGTTCCGTCCCCGGCTCCACCGCTTGGCCTTTCTTCACTGTCACCTGACAAGTCGACACCTCCGCCATCCCCACGCCTATGAAGCACATTGTGCCGATATTGATGTCTTCTGACTTGATGTAAATCAGCACACGAGCGGCCTCGATGGTGAGGAAGGGCTGGGAGCGAATCAATGCACCATGAGGGTCACCCTCTGGGAGATCAGGGTCACCCTTGTCTGCCCCGGCATCTGGAAGCACGGCATAATATGTTCCGTCAACCACGACAATATCCGTGATTGTGCCCTTGATGGGGCTGTGCCAGCGGTGATAGTCGACGGGACTGAGGAATGCTTGATAAACAGTCCCGCCCTCGAACAACTTGGCGTAGTAGTCGCTGCGGTTCAACATGTTATAAAGGGAGTATTGCTGGCCTTTGAGCCAAAACTGATCATGTTGCTTCACGTCCCTGCGAATGCGTACAACGGTGGACTCGCAGGCGCTATAGATGAGAGTCGGCTCTACAACAGCCCGAGTATGGAGTCCACCTGGATATGTAACGGGATGATTACCAATGGTTACGATGGGGCGCACACCATCTTGGAACGCTCGAGCGAAGAAGGCATCCCAGGTTGTAAACCCACGGTTATCAGCTGTCGTGTCAGGACACTTGTACGTCTGCTCGAAGCTATATTTCCCCAGATGCGTCTCGAGACTGGTAATTCCAGCCTTACCAAACCAGCCTTGGTCAGTCGTATTGAGCGTTAAATTCGATCCAGGTTCCATGAGGAATTTTCCCCAGTTCTCCAACAGGGCTTTGAGCGCACGGTTAAACTCCTTCATGCGGAACAGGTCATAGGCTGCAGCTGTGTTGCTAAGCAGATCGAAAATGAGGTAAATAGGCACCCCGATAGGCTCGCCAATCACATTGCCATTGTCGTCTGTTGCTACCTCATACTTGGGCGCTGTCACGATGATACAGTCGAGGAGGGACAACAAGTGTTCGAAGTCCGTTACCTGTGCAAGAGAATGAGTCGTTGTCACAAGGCTTACTGGCTACTACCTCATACCTTGTTCCGCTTATCCACTTGTAGAAATACTTGGTCGAACAGGGACTTCATGACGGGATCCCCTTGGATCGCTTCCCCGAAAGCTGCAACAGCGGGTTCATGTAAGGTGGAATCAGCGGAACGGCGCAGAGCGCGCTGAACCAGATGATCAATGAAGGCCTTGTAGATTGCAGGATGCTTTGGAAGCCACCCGCCATAGCCGCAAAGTACAGTGGAAGAAGACATTGCACTGGGGGCCACTGTCAACCTTGTTGTCGAACAAGAAGATTATGGACTCACAAGAGAGGATGCAACTTCGAGATGGAGTACCAGGCGCGACTTGAAGGTCCTTATATATGCGAGGCAATGGGTCCAAACGTAGTATAGATAGCATACGTGCACCACAATCACATTGAGTCCCAAAAGTAACAGTATGCCAGGAAATTTTCTGGAGGCCACCAGTACGGCAACAGAAGCTGGATAGGAGTACAACGGTGATCATGCATTCACTAAACATGGGTAGATCGTGAACGTGATTAATCGATAGGGATCGTTTTAGCCCCACCTGGGTGTGCGCAAGGATCTGTAAAATATAGAACACAACTTCTGTTGGATGGTCTGCTAGTACCCGATTCCCGAGCAACACCCGGGAGGAATGAAACTCACCAGACCGGTGCAAAAGAGGCCCGCGCCATTGACATGGATCACGATCACCATTCATTCGATCTTCGCGAAGAAGTTCATGATGGGCAGAATAGAAGGTGGGGCACATGTTCTAAAACACACAGAAGGAAGCGAACTGCAAGCAGAACAGGGAGTGCCAGGATTATGGATGACCTTGAGTATGGAAGCCGGGACCACTGCCAGCTTCCGTCATGAGACCTACAACAGGCAGTCACGCGTTCAGGACACCATGCACCTCGCAAGGGATAGGTTCACTGTCCCACCATCTACCAATGAGGCCTGAGGAATGATGTGCCACGTCTATGAACTCAGTCACCTAAATAAGTGGGATCCCATCGTTGCTGTGGTATCAGATCATCCAAGGATCGACATACCTGCGCGAAGCACCAGGAAGGTATTTGAAGGTGTACCTTTTCTTCTCAGTAACCTTATAGAATGCTTCGGAAGCATAGTTGTGAGGAAGTCAAGGTTACTGGCCAGTCGTGGAGTCGGATGTGAAAAATGACCTTTGTAGACTTCATCTTCTTGACTTTGGTTTCGCCATTGTTTTCTGTCGAGTTTTTCGTACATGCATATGCATATTAACAAGATTCACAATTCCCGCTACCTTTAGGTAGTGGGTTTTTTAGGGATCATGAAAAAAATGCGATTATACGCGGCATTGTGTTTTGCAAATTCATTGTCATTTAGCGGGAATAACTTCTCACAGTGGTCTGTGCAGACTGTGCATGCTTCATCTGTGTGGTGCCTACCCATTCGCTTCTTTGATGCTCATCTGCTATTTTCATGTCTCTCACTTTTGAGGGTGTCGATGTCGTCGCTTCGTGCGATTATTCTGCTTCGTTCTCATCTGTGACTTCGCAATTTCTCATTCGGCGTCTCGGACGTAGCAACTCTGTCTTTGATATTCCCATTCGTGCTGTCATTTTCATTTCGGATGGCGTTCTCAACTTCTCGACTGATTTCTCGTTTGTCGTGGTCGATCATGCATGCAGTGATGTGGTTTTTGGTCGCGACTGGCTAGCATATTGTCGGGATATAGCAGACAATCATCGCGATATTCGTCTGCCTGTACATCAGTGTTGCTTTCGTCAGTGCTTCTCTTTTGCTTTCATGATCTACAATTCATTGACGCAGACACAGTATTTTTGGAGAATAACGGTCCAGATCATGGCTCATCAATGAACGGTTGCGCAACTGGTTCTCAATCTGATGTTTGTGCCAAAGGAGAAGCTGTCGTTCGAAATATGTTGTTTTCGGTTTCTACAACGTCTTCGTTGTTTTCTGCTGATCCTATTCAATTATCTTGCCTTGTTCGGGATCACGGCTTGCCAATGGAATTGCCACGAGAAGAAATGAAGAATCAGCTTTTGCGACATTTGCTGTCTGGACTTTGTATTGACGCAGGTGCTGGACCAAGTGGTCCTCGCTCTTGTACCCAGATTTCACGAGGATTTTTGAATGTTTCATCTTTACTTGGTTATATAGTTCGAGAGGTGACGGTCTCTCTATCGTCGACATTATCTGTTGCATCTCTCAAAGATATTGTTCGTGCTGCTGGAGAAGAAAGTTCGCTCGTCCACGCCAATCGTGCCGATTTGATCCGTTTGTTGTCTCATCGATGCGTGACATCTTCGGGTGATGACATCGTATTGAAAGAGTTATTTCTTGGTTTTGAAACTCTCTCTCATTCCTCATTGCATTCGTATGCCATAATTCACGGTATTCAGTTTCAATCGGGATCTTCTCGCGAAGATTTATTGCAGATGTTGATGCAGCATTTGTCGGACGGAAGTTGTTTGCATGGGAAGGATCTTTATGCAGGATGTTCAAGTGTATGTTCCGCGTGTCATTGCGATTATTCCATGGATGCAGTTGGTCTTCAGATTCAATTGTTGGACGTCGTAGGTTCTCGGATGTCTGTGAAACCCCTTCGTCGTCTCTTTCGTATTCATCATGTTCAGCACTCCGCGGACGATAGTTTACGTGTGTTGAGAAAGAAATTACGATCGTTCGTTTCTATGTTGAAGAAGGGCAAACAGCCTGAATTCCAAACTCCTGAACGACTCGCGCCATTTTTTATTGCTGAGCAGACTAAGGATAAAGTTCGACAAGCGTGGCCACGTCTAGTCGATGACACTGTGGAAAGGAAAGCCCATGAATTTAAGTAGAAGAAAGTGTTGAAAATCAATAGAGAGAGCCACTGAAACCAATGAGGTAGCGCAATGAATCGACGGCCATTGAATCCCCCAAAAAGACAATGGACATCAGTGGTTGAATCACTGATTGTTGTTGACATGGCCACTGAATTCAATGCGGTAGATCACTGACTTTCAATGGTGCGGCCACTGATTATTGACGACATAACCATTGAATTTGATAGGGTATATGTATGTAGCAAAAGAATATAATACCACATTATGTGGTGAGCCTGGGTGTCCAAGGGTACAGGCATACATTTCACACAGCATAGTTTGCCATTGGCAAGGATTGAACATATGAACCCAATGAAAACTGCATCATTGTTAACCGCTAGGCCACAGGACCATTTCTATATATCAACAATAACGCAAATATATCCAAATGTCATATGACAGTGCCAATGCCAATATGTCTACCGTGTCCGAGGAAGAGCGAAAATTCCACCAAGTCAGTTTCACTAATGAAATTCATATCTCACACCATTGAGATTCATTGGCCAATCCGTCACACTTTGTTGTTTTCTCCATATCATTTCATAGGTTGTGCCCATTTTTTTTGGTGATCCATTGAAATTCGTGTGTCAAACCATTAAAATTCATTGGCCTAACCACCACATTTTATTGTTTGATCAATCATATTTCATAGTCACATATCATTGTTTACACCACTGAGTGCTCACACTGGCAATGAAATCTATCATATTAGCCACAACAATGAATACACTTGCTGGGAGATTCAGCGTTATGCACATTGAGGCTCATTGGTTCAGTGCTCAAACCACTGAAATTCATTGTTTCTACTTCCCACAGTGATGAGCGAATTAAGGCCAAAGTGCGCACACTTTTTCGTGAACAGATCTCGGTGGATTCCCTCGCGACTTTTACTTGTGCGTGTTGTGCTGAGGCGTGCGCTGTACGCAAGCGTGAATTGGTTAGACCCTCTGAACTAGATTGCGATATTCTTCGGCGTCCTGATCGACGACGGCATGGCAAGGGTGGAAGCTTGGATCCATGGTGGTTGCATTCCACTTCTTTTCCATCGTCTATGACACGTGTTGATGATATTTTATCAGATGTTCTTATTGACGATCGTGGCTTGCATCATGACGACAAACAGGGCATTCGCTTGGCTATGTGTGCATCTTGTCTTTCGTCGTTGCGAAAAGGCAAGCTTCCTTCAACTGCTCTGGCCAATCATCATTATGTTGGACCTGTCCCCAATGCGTTGCAGGATTTGACGGTCATTGAAGAGGCTATGATTGCTCGTTGTCGAGCTAAATGCTGGGTGGTTCATTTGAAAGAAGAAAATCAAAGCCTCCATTTGCCGTATTCTCAACGAGGATTCAAAGGTCATATTATTATCTATCCTCAGAATCCTTCTGCATTAGTTGATGTCCTTCCTCGCACTCTCGATGATGTCTCAACGCCAGTCTGTGTTCTTTTTGTAGGATCGAAACCTCCTTCAGCGGAGTGGTTACGTACGAAAGCAAGACCTTTGATCATCAGGCGTGAGCGCGTCCGCAATGCTCTACAATGGCTTATCCAACATAATCCTTTGTATACAGACATTACGATTGATCATACTCTTCTCAATAGTTTGCATGAAGAACAGACGTTGCCTGTGCATATTCAACATGTCTTGTCTGATCAATCCGACGATCTTCTCACTTCGAGGTATGACGAGCCGTCTTTGGAGTCCGAAGGCATGGCTGATCATCACTATGCTACGAATGCCGATGTGCCGTTTGCAAATGTGGTTGTGACAGATGTTGATGCACACGCACCTGCTAACGAATTGCGAGCTGCTGCGTTACGACACGTGAAACAGCATGGTGGAGCCTACGTCGAAGTGCCGCATGGTCCTCAGCCTGTCAATGAGTTTTTCAATCCACAGTTATTTCCAATGATTTATCCTACTTTATTTCCCTATGGCCTTGGTGGATTTGAGGATTCGATTCGCACAACCAAGATATCCATGAAAAAGCATGTCAAGCATTTATTTTCTCTTACAGACACGCGTTTTCAAGAACATTACTCTTTTTGTTCACGGTCTTCAATGTATTGCAGCGACGAGAGATTCTTTTGCATTCAAGCCTGAAGGTTCGTCGTTCTGAATTTTCGTCTGTTGCTCAAAATTTTGCAATGGTGTCACCTGAGGTAGTTCATGTGGTGTCTGAGCGTGTAGCTCACGGAGATAATCAAACAGCCTATTCTGATGAAGAACGAAAAGTTCTGAGTCTTATGCAACAAGTCAAAGTTGTTTCGTCACACGTCCGAGGGTCAGCGGCGGCTCGACTGCATATGCGGAACGAGATTCGTGGTATGATGATGGCTCATGGTTTACCTAGTTTTTATATTACCATTAATCCTGCGGATGTCTACAGTCCTGTCGTGAAATTCCTTTCGGGTGCTGATATTGACATTGATAACCTTTTGCCTGCCGACGTGCCAAACTTTTTCGAGCAATCCATTTTAGTCGCGAAGAATCCTGCTTTGGGGGCGAAGTTTTTCAATATCTATATGAAGGCGTTCATCTCGTGTGTATTAGGCTTTCATTCCTCAGGCCGCAATGTTGAAGGTGGTGTATTGGGTTTAGTTAAAGGTTATTATGGGTGCGTGGAAGCACAGGGTCGTGGCACTTTACATTGTCATATGTTAGTGTGGTTGGAAGGTGCATTGAATCCCAATGAGATCCACGATCGAGTTATGAAAGATAAGGATACTGATTTTCAACATCGCTTGCTCGCGTTCTTGGATGATAGCATATCTAATTCATTGCCTGACGATCCAGATCCTGCTTGTCCGGTACCCTCTGGCTCTCATCATCCATGCTCTGTCACAGGAGTGTCAGAATCAGCTTGGGGTGATAGATATCAAGCGGCGAGACAAAAGGATTTGTACCATCTTAGTCGAGCATGTCAAGTCCACAGACATTCCGCCACTTGTTTCAAATATTGGAAAGGACCGCCCCAGCCGAAAGAGTGTAGATTCGGTCTGGACGCTGATAAATATTGTTCATCTAGTTCTTTTGATATGGATAACGGCGAAATCTCTCTTCGATGTCTAGATGGCATGGTCAATAATTTCAATGAAACGATGTTGGAGCTCATTCGGTGTAACATGGATATCAAGTTTATTGGATCAGGCGCAAGCGCAAAGGCTATTTTGTACTATATCACTGATTACATCACTAAATCTCAGTTGAAGGCGCACGTTGCATATGCTGCTTTGGACCTTGCAGTCCAAAAATTAGGAGAATATCATCCAGAGGATGGAGACTTGACACTTCGTGCTAAGCGCTTACTTCAGAAATGTGCATATTCTATGACATCCCATCAGGAATTGTCTGGTCCGCAGGTATGCTCCTATTTGTTAGATCTCGAAGACCATTTCACTAGTCATTCATTTAATAACCTGTATTGGACATCTTTTGAAAGATATATCGATGCCGAGAGTCCGAGTCCTGAATGCAATGTGAAGTGCGTCGCAAATAATTCCATTAATGAATTCGACATGCTTCAAGCTGAACCAAATGATGGTGATGGCGATCCGCAAGATATATGCCCTGAAAACGATGAAAGTGATCAAGATATCATTGAAGATCGACATAGAGTTGACGAGATTCCACCTGATGACGATGAAGTTGAGGATGACATCGACGAAGAGGTCGGTGTGTCTGTTAATCGTGTGGGAGAATTAAGTGCCAAACCTTCCCAGCTTCTCGACTATAGATTGCGTGGTCCCCAGCTTCACTTGCTTTCTCTATGGGATTTTGTAGCACAGACAGAGAAGGTGCCACTATCTAAGAGACATCATGACGATGATGATACTGACCGTCGTCATGTTGATGACAATGACTCTGTTTGTGATATGGAAGAATTACGACTCTTACTTTATGATCAATCACGTCAACGGCCGTGTGTGTCACTCCATGAAGCTCATCCTCAAACACGTTCACATGTCACTCGCATTCGCTTGGTGCAGAATCGCTTGGTTCCGGTCCCAATCGGGGCTGGAATACCTCGGCGAGACAGAGCTGCCATCTTTCCGCGTTATTGCAGATTGATGTTGATTTTATTCAAGCCTTGGCGAAGTGTAAAAGACCTTCGAACAGAAGGGCAATCTTGGGAGGTTGCCTTCAGAATGTTCTTGAGTGCATCCGATGTTTGTTTCAAGAATGTGATGGATAACATGCAAATCTTACATGAGTGCCGGGATAGTCGTGATGATCACTTTGCTGAAAGATTGCGTGGCTTGCGGACAAGATCCAATGTGGAACGTTCTGACAGATCTGGGACACAATATAGCGAAGAAGATTGTTATATTCAAGATACAGACATACTGGAGCATTTGCAAGCAATCGATTCATGTCATTCAGTCCATCGAGCACGTTCCAATGACACTTTGATGAATTGTTTGTATCATGCAGAGTCTTCTGGCATGTGGCAGATGGGCTTCAATGGCAACACTGTTTGTAATGAAGATAGCGACGAACCTGAAGATGCAACAGAATGTGTAACATTGAATGATAGATCATTGGAAGACGCATGGGAAGAAGAATACAATAGACGTCGAGATGCATGGAAAAACAAGCTGTCTGTCACTAATGATCAATCCAATACTGAAAATGAGATCAACAGTCAGTCAAGAATCGAGTCAGACATTGTGGACAGTGCTATTTGTGATGGGAATGCATTCAGGAATGCTCAAGAGGGGAATGATCTCAATGGTGATTGTAGTAGAAGTGTTCGCATTCGTCAGATCGAGGCAAATCCAGTGAATGACACCAGCTCGAGTATTGATGGCATGATCCATGAATTTTCATTGAATGTCGAACAGGCACGTGCGTTTCGTATCATTGCTGAACATAGCATGAGTCATTGGCCATCAGGAAAAGCCTCCTGGGCTAAATATCAGTGATTATCGACAATTATTGACGGATTAGTCGAAACGCAACTGTTTTCAAGGATCGCATAGATTATGTTACCCCAAGAAACTTTGATAGAAATATTTCTAACCTTTAGCTATTTGACTAATTTGTTGAGCATTCGAGAGACCATCCATTCAAATTTCGGCATACAATGTTCATCATTTTCCCCGCCATCAGACAGCATTACACGAAAAAAATTAGATTTTGATTAGAAAAGGGTATGTAAGACTAGCTAGTAATGACCGGAATAGAGACATATATCAGCGCCACGAGTCTCGACAATCTTTGAATCCAATAGGTACACCGAAAGAGCAGATTTCCGTCCTTAGTCTTCCTCCATACCCTCAAGGTCAAGCAGTTCGAAGGCGTTCAGCTCGATGTGATCCCCAGTAGCGCCATTGTGTTTCAACTTACTGTAAGCCAAGTGACGAGTCAGTAATGAGCATCGAGAACTAAGAACACTCACTGTGCAGCCTCGTAAATGTCTGCCATCATATAATGGAACTTTCCAGGTGCGTCGTGCTTCAGCCGTTCGAGGGACTTGACATGGTAGCTGTAAACTTCGCTGAATTGGTTTCCAGAGAAGTTGAACTTCCCTGGAGAACCAAGCGACTTCCATAAAAGAGCGGAATAAACCTATGAAAAGGTGAGCAGCATATTCACAGAGTAAAGACAAGCACACTACCGCTGTTGCCACCAGTGCGAGGAAGGGAATCGGAATTTCGGGACGCTTCGACTTGTTCTTGGCGATTTCGACAAAGCGTGACGCGAATTTCACGCCAACGGCCCTTGAGCTATGAAAGAGCTGGTTAGATATCATCAACACGAGGAGTTCACCCTGGTAGGGCCGGTTCCTGATGGGTGTGGCATTATTGTTGCCCTGAAGAAGAGGTACAACTATCAGCGACAGCCAGAGAAAGAGTAAAGGACTCACATCGAACTTCATAGCATAGATGTAGACTAGCTTTTCCGTCAATGTTTTCGCCTTTGTGAAGTCCTTGTGCCCAAGGCGGAAGTAGCCATCAACGTTTGTGCAAGCGTCGTCTTTGAGCTCGCGGCGCATTATTGGGATGCGTGCATCCACCTCAGATAAATCAAGGACCATTAGAAACATCCAGGGTAAGCGCTGCAACTGAATCAACTCACCAAGGCACTGAGCTGTAAAGCATACAGCTCATCTACTTGAAGACGTTCTTTGATTGCGTCCACACCACGTTTCTCAGCGACGGATAACAGAGTTCGCATCGAGAGCTGGTTCTTTTCGACTAATTCCGGGTACCCATGGACGAACATCACATGGCACTTGACTTCAGAGATAGCGGCTTGAATGACCTCGCGAGTCGGTAGATTCTGATCGAGAAGTTTGACTTTGCCTTTCTCAGTTCGAACAAGCGAGGCGGCACTCTTTTTCGCAGGGGTTCGGACAAGTTTTGGAGTATCTTCGTTGTCAGAGGAAATTGACAATTCACCACCGGTAGTGGTACTTTCAATGGACTCTGAAACGGCGTCATCGACATCGCCCCAGGTCGGAGTCTAATGCATCGAGGACCGTGATCAAAAAAAATTGTTTTAAATTGAACAGTTCTCACCTCTGTCACTCGTTTCCTATCAGCAGCACTGGCAGATGAGCGGTCGGCACCAGAGTCAGAAGGCTTTGAAGACTTCCGAGGTTTCTGGGTGTGTGTGACCAGTGAGGCAACCTTTTTATTTGTGAGGACTTAACATATGATGTTGACAAAATATTAAAGTACTACTCACCTCATCTGAAAGTGTTAAGACCATGCACAAAGGGTAGGACTGATTCTGAGGGGCTTGGCTTCAGCTCGTGCGCTGCGCCCCTTACCCGAGTATGTGCCCTTAATTTCAGATTGGTGTCCGAAGAAAGTCTGAAGACGTCCGAAGGACATCCGAAGGCGCGGGAAACTTCGGAAGGACTTTCCGGATGGGTACAAGTAACTTCCGGATGAGTGCGGGAAAGTTCCGGAGGAACTTCCGGAAATTACAATGAGGTTTCGTCCTAATACAGATATGTGTAATGGCTACTCAGGACTTGTCCTGAGTAGAAGTAAACAGAGGAAAGGCTGCAAGGACAAAGTCCGAAGCAGAATAGGTCCGGAGGACCGCGGGAAAGTTCCGGATGAACTTCCGGAACTTCGGATGAGTGGAGGAGTGGAGGAGCGGAGGAGCGGAGCTCTGGCCTAGGGAGAAACTCCCTAGGCCTGAGATGGATATCAACTAAGTTGGAAGACTAGAACTGATATGAGGACTTGGAGTGAAGACTAGTGCGAGGACTAATATGATATTCAGACTGAGGTACTACAAGACATATACACGAGTTTATATACTAAGAGAAATAACGGAAGGATCAATAAGCAGAGTCCGAGGCTATGTATGAAGCATATGCAAAGGTTAACAAACGCGAGTCGGAAATGAACATAGGTTAATGGATCAGTAAGCATACCGGTAGTAAGTATAACCGAGGTACCGGGAACAAGGAATACCGGATAGGCTGTGTTAACATTATATGCACAGGAAATGAATCAAGAAGCTTATCGTATATCGGATAGGAAATGTATCTATACGTCGGATAGGATCGGATCGGACCGGATCGGATGTGGTCCGGATGAGATGCGTGGATATGCAAGATATAATATTAGGGCAATGGGACAAGGGTGAACGATGCAGGCTAGCTGCGAAGGATAAGGGATCTGGACGTGGACATGCGGATGTGGATGTGCAGAGGTGCAGGGATCCGGATGGGTACTGGAGACATGGATAGGACATCCGAAGGTCCGGATGAGGCGTGGGAATATTATCGGATGTAGGTCCGGAATACGGGATATGACAGTATCCCCCCTTTAAGGCCGAGCCCTCGAGGCTGAAGACTTAGGAAGTCCGGAACAGAGATTGCTGGTATATGGTAAAGGACAATGATGGACGGATTCCGGAGGATTGGTTCCTATGAGCTGAAAATTTCCGGAGGTCCTCGGAAACGTTCCTGACACACGCATGGTTCATTGCGATGTCTAGTACTTCATCCGGAAACTGGATGTCATAGACGGTGATGAGGAATGGTGATGGAATATGGGGACAAGTGGGTTTCCGGAGCGGAAGTCTGAAACACATTGAGGATAATTCCGAAGGTGACTGGAAGTCCGGAACATGCGTGGGAAAATCGGAGGAAGCTCACAGAGCGGAGGATGTTATGTCAGGATAACGGAAATGCAGCGAGTGGAGGAAAAGAGGTACAGATGATGACAGATGGACTTCCGAAGTGCAGGAAGTGAGAAAGGAGTGCTATGATGCATGATTTCCTTCATACAGAGGTCTGGGGTTGAATGGATTTCAATCTGCAATGCGAGCTATCACTTGAGCCAGAAGTGCGTCGGAAGAATCTGCTGGATATGACCGCGTGCTTCCGGAAATTAGCCCCTAAGACCGGAAATGTTCCGGAGCATGGATTGCACACTATAAAAGGTCATGGACGGAGTTTCTGGGTGCACTGAAGGTTATTGCAAATAGCAGCATTTTGCATCCGGTGCGAGGTTTTTGATAAACACGTGTGGTGGATGGAAATCCTTATGATAGGACGGATGGATCTGAATGGTCCAAAGTAGAGGGATGGATGGATGGACGGATGGATGGACGGATGGACGGATGGACGGACGGATGATCATCGGAAACACGGATATTGGATATTGGAAACTCAAAGGGTTGGAAACATGGATATCAGAAGACCAAAACATCGGAAATGCAGAGGATGGATGGGAGTGCAGAGAGGATGTCTTTCCGGAATGTTGAATATCCATTAGTACAGCTGCTGGAACAATGGGATAGCTATTGTATATGCTCGTAAAGGATGGAGCAAGCTGTTTTATGGGCCGGAGATTTGTGTGGATTGATGACATCTGCAAAGACGCAATTTTCGGATGGGACTTCGGAAATGCTTTTCCGGCAATTCCGGAACGGATGCAATGGACCGGATATCAATGGTCCGAAGGTCAACACTGGTCAGGTGGAGGTGGATACTGAAATGGACCGGATCCTGCTAGCTCGCAAGTCCTGCAACAGGTGACTGCGTTAACTAGGGATCTATAGTTGGTTTTATCAGTGGACTTGGGAGTGGGTTTCTCGGATTAGGGTCGTATGTGGTCGGAAAACATGATAGGAGGTTCGGATGTAAGTGTTTGGCAATGCCAGGGTTTATGGTAAATCATCGGATGTGAGTTGGAGCGGAAATTGAGTTGGAAAAGCGGAGGAATAGAAACGGGTCATCGGAGGAGATATATATGATAGGACAGAGGTGTTTCCAAGTGGTTCGGATTTTCGGAGCTTCGGAGGATAGGGGCTATGGCGCGGAAACCCATAGGAGGTGGATCGGAACATAGGGAAGTGAGGTGGAAGTGTCGGATGACTCTTGACAGGCTTGATAAACAAAGGATGGATGAATCCAGACGTGCTCCAATGATGTGCAATGCAATGTGCGTGTTTTCCATGGTCATCCGAACCAGATCCAACTGGGGAATGCATCTGGATGGTCAAGATAGGTTATGGATCGGATAGGAAAGCTGCACATGTATGGATGACTGCACGAGATGGTGGAAATTGTTCCGTTATGGGACGGAGCAAGTAAATTCCGGATGGAACACAAGCTGAAGAGGGTGAAGAGAATACTCAAGCGGAGTCCCTATCCCCCCTTTTGGGAGAAGTTTCCAAACATCAATGGAGGAAAAATGGGCACAGGGTTCCGGCAGGAGCTTCGGATTTTCGGAGGAAACTGGACATGAGTCACAAGAATGAATGGAAAGGAACAGAAGATATGATGCAAAGCGGGACTGTAGTGCAAAAAACTTCGGAAGTATCACCAGTGCTTTTCCGGATCCGAAACAGATTCCAGAGAAGACACTATTGAATGGTGAGAGACTTTAAGACAGGAGCAGAAGCGTGTCCGAAGCAACTACAAGCTATCGCAAAGTATATCCATTCCAAACGGAGGTGGTCCAGAGACAAGGGATGCATCGGAGGTAGGAGTAGGAGCTTCCATCAAGAAAGCCATCGGAAATCCGGAGTATTGAATTCCGGAAATAGGGGTATAGGTCGGATATTGGTATACGGAGGAAGAACGGACAGGAGGACGGATGGAAGGATTGTAGAGTGGAAAAGTGAGGACGGAGGATGGACAATTGCATGAAATATGTCCGGGCTATGGCATAGAATACCCATAGGAGTGTTTCGGATTCGGAGCGGGTGTAACTTGTCCTGGAGCAGAGGAGTGAACAGATCTTTTGGAAACATGGAGAATTGACAACAGAATGGACAGATAAGCTATAACGCAAAGGAATACTTTGGTACTGAAACATCCGGACGTCCGAAGCTATCCGAAGCTATCCAGAGCCATCTCCAGCAATTTCACGGAGCACGGGAGTGAAAAGATCTTTCGGAAACATGGAGATTTGACACCGGAATGGATGGATGAGCTATAATGCGAAGGAATACTTTGATACTGAAATGTCCGGATGTCCGGAGCTATCCGGAGCTATCCGAAGCTATCCGAAGCTATCTCCAGCAATTTCCTGGACCCGGAGGAATGTGGGTAGGAACTGGAGCGGATGCGGTATCAGGAACAGTAAAGGACAATCGTAAAGCATCTTCATTCGGATCCGGAAGAGTTCAGAGATGACAAGGAACACACTGGAGGTATGGATCGGAGGGGTGGAGACCTTCATCAAGAAAGCCAATAAGGATCCGGAGTTACAAACTTCCGGAAAATAGGGGTAAAATGTGGAGGGGTTCGGAAAGTTGTTGATTTCAGACGGGGAATTGGACATAAGAACCAAATGGCTTCTGGAGAGGAACAGATGGATTTCCAGGACCTACTTCCGGAGAATGAATTGGACGAGCTCCGGAGTTTTGGATTAAAGGCCTGGAGGTGGATAATGAAGCCAGGAAATGGTCAGGAATTTGCATAGGACGTAACGGAAGCAAATTCTTATCTGCCCTTTTCGGGAGACATTTCTAATGTCGGAGGAGAATCAACAAGGAATTTTCGGACAGTGGAAGGGAAAATAGGGGCTAGAGCGGAGGAAAGAGTGCCATCCGAATTCGGAGGCAGAAACCCGAGCGGGCCATTGTCAGAGGAAACAAAACCCGAACACTTGGCAGAAAACCATCATGAAAGACGGAGTTCCTCTACAAGGAGGGTAATGGATACCAATACAAGGTGAATGCTAAACAGGTTGAGGATAGGAATGGTGGATAGGGTTCCGGACTTTGACCGGAGGAGGTGCCATCCAACATGGAGGCGGACTGGAAATCAACCAGTGGAAGGAACATGGCAAGTCCGAAGATAGAGGTTCCGCAAAAACGCGGATCCGACGTCAGAGGTCTAAGGCATTTCCTGTAGTACCAATTGGAAAGGAGGTTTTGCACAATACCCTATTGATCAACGGATCATGGTGGGTGAGCAAGTGTATTCTAGGTGGTACAAGGAGAATCCGAAGGAGTTGAATGTTTTTGAGGCATTCCAGAGTTGACTGTGCTAGTTTGGAAAGAGTTCGGAGACGGAAAACATCGGAGGTGTAGGGGTGTGTCGGATGTCGGAAATGATAGGATCGGATGAGGGAATACAGGACATCAAGTCCGAAGACCTATTTGTTCTGCCACGGAGGTGACAATCCTGTTTGGTTTCAGGAGCGGAGTTTCATGATACTGAAGTGGAAGTGACAGCAGAGCATGGAGGATGGAACTTGAGTGTTCCGGTGGGTGTTTATGGATGCAGGGAACGGAGAAATGAGATCCGGAAAATCCGGAGGTTTCATCGGAAATAGGAAATAGGAAGATGGAGGGTTCGGATGAGGAATACACAGTTTCCAATGGACGGAGTCGGATCTGATTTCGGATATGATCTAAGGATTCAGTATACTCGGTAAGGTGTGAGTCTGAATATACTGTTAAGACCATGCACAAAGGGTAGGACTGATTCTGAGGGGCTTGGCTTCAGCTCGTGCGCTGCGCCCCTTACCCGAGTATGTGCCCTTAATTTCAGATTGGTGTCCGAAGAAAGTCTGAAGACGTCCGAAGGACATCCGAAGGCGCGGGAAACTTCGGAAGGACTTTCCGGATGGGTACAAGTAACTTCCGGATGAGTGCGGGAAAGTTCCGGAGGAACTTCCGGAAATTACAATGAGGTTTCGTCCTAATACAGATATGTGTAATGGCTACTCAGGACTTGTCCTGAGTAGAAGTAAACAGAGGAAAGGCTGCAAGGACAAAGTCCGAAGCAGAATAGGTCCGGAGGACCGCGGGAAAGTTCCGGATGAACTTCCGGAACTTCGGATGAGTGGAGGAGTGGAGGAGCGGAGGAGCGGAGCTCTGGCCTAGGGAGAAACTCCCTAGGCCTGAGATGGATATCAACTAAGTTGGAAGACTAGAACTGATATGAGGACTTGGAGTGAAGACTAGTGCGAGGACTAATATGATATTCAGACTGAGGTACTACAAGACATATACACGAGTTTATATACTAAGAGAAATAACGGAAGGATCAATAAGCAGAGTCCGAGGCTATGTATGAAGCATATGCAAAGGTTAACAAACGCGAGTCGGAAATGAACATAGGTTAATGGATCAGTAAGCATACCGGTAGTAAGTATAACCGAGGTACCGGGAACAAGGAATACCGGATAGGCTGTGTTAACATTATATGCACAGGAAATGAATCAAGAAGCTTATCGTATATCGGATAGGAAATGTATCTATACGTCGGATAGGATCGGATCGGACCGGATCGGATGTGGTCCGGATGAGATGCGTGGATATGCAAGATATAATATTAGGGCAATGGGACAAGGGTGAACGATGCAGGCTAGCTGCGAAGGATAAGGGATCTGGACGTGGACATGCGGATGTGGATGTGCAGAGGTGCAGGGATCCGGATGGGTACTGGAGACATGGATAGGACATCCGAAGGTCCGGATGAGGCGTGGGAATATTATCGGATGTAGGTCCGGAATACGGGATATGACAGAAAGCATCCTTGCAGCCGCATCTAGGTCATCATCTTCTGAGTCATTGAGACCTGCTGCGTCGGCGTCACTGTCACTGTCACGCTGGTCACTGTCAGCACCTGCATCATGGACATTGCGCTGAGCATCGTCCGAGTCAACATCACTCTGCTCATTCTCTGAGATCGGTAACATCACATTCACATCTTGCATGGCGAAAGTGCGACGAAGTTTTGTAGGGCGCCGATAACGGGACGCTGTGCACACATGACTTGTAAGACTTCCTTTTTGGCCAGTGAACGAGATGACTAACCTTTCTTATCTCCTTCACTAAAGCTATCATGTTCACTGGCCTCTGACTCGGATTCCATGCGCTGACGCTCTGCCCATACATCAGTAAGTGGCATTTTATATCACGCGAGAAATAGATGTACTCAATGTCGAAGATTTCTGCCCCAGACTCTGTTTATGAGGCGTTTTGGATATACTGGCGCTGGGAGCTCTCTTTTTCGTGGCCACGCCTCTTGCGCCTTGCTTGGCTGGTGAGGTCTGTCGCTTGCGTTTGTCCTGCTTCCACACTATTTTCAAAGGTAAGTCGCAAGTTTTTCCTTGTGTCCTTCTCACTCACCTGCATTCTCCAAAGCCCTCGTTTTTGCGCCACGTGCCAGTGACTCCAACTCTATGGAGGTTTTTTGAGTCTGAGTCTGCGCTCGTCTACACTGTCACTTACTCTGAGGTGCGGTCATTTTTACTTGTTCACTTGGGACTTCAAATACTAAAAAAATTAAGTAGGGAGTGGATTATTCGGTCTGCCAGGGAGTGTGATTGTTGGGGACTTGTAGGGAGTGTGATTGACGGTTGCTGCTAGGGAGACTGGTAGGGGTAGGGAGTGAGATGCCAGGGAGACTGGTGGGGAGAAGGTAAGAGTAAAATAATTTGAGTTTCGGAATGGAGGGCACTAAATTTTGTAGTACAGCCGCACGCATCTCGGACACAGTCTGTCCCTGACTTGACTTGACTAGGTGGGTTAGCACTCTCAAACGATTACCTCAGGCTTACCCTCTTCTGCTTTCGCCCACTTATTCACTCATTTTCTTTAGTATGACCCTCCAGATGTGCCCAGCATGTGGCCGTGACAATTTCACTGTCACCGGCCTTAGCCAGCATCTCGCAAAGAGCCGCGACTCTCGATGTCAAGCACTCTACAGGAATTCACGCTCCCGAACAAACCCAAATCCACTCAACAAAACCACCGAAAATTTCGCACCTGAGTCAGGGCATCCCAAGGTTCGCCACTTTCTTTGGTTAATTTGAAGCTGAAGGTCCTGACCGCTCTTACTCTCAGTTTGACTACTCAGGTTTATTTGAAGCTGAAGGTGACGGCTCTGAACACTCTCGCTCTCAATGGACTGTGAGTTTTTTTGCTTACATACTTTGGTTAATTTGAAGCTGAATTCAATTCTGTGTTCTCAGGGAGAGGATAACGACCCTGATCAGTCTCGTTCACAGGGAGGGGGAGAGGATAGCGACTCTGACAAAAATTCTGTAAGTTTACTTTGGTTAATTTGAAGCTGAAGGTTCGGTTCTTAATCAGTCTCATTCTCAGGGAGAGGGTAGCGACTCTGGCAAGAAACCGGTGAGTTACTTTGGTTAATTTGAAGCTGAAGGCTTCGCTCTGATTCCTCTCGTTATCAGGGAGAGGATAGCGACTCTGACAATGATGATCATCCGGTGAGTTTTCTTTGGCTAATTTGAAGCTGGAGGTCAGGCACTGATTCTTTTTGTTATTAGGGAGAGGATCTCGATGCATCCTTCTTTGAACCTGAATGGGAGGTGCCAGTGCCAATGCTACCTGATGATGGCACCTTCGATGATACCGACCTACGTGACGACGGCACCAATGACAATAACGATGACTCCGAAACCCACAACACTCGTCAGGACATCGAGGCTCGGGCACAGGGGCAGCGTGGTTGTGTAGTTGTGCCTTATCCTGACCCACGCGCTGGTCAAACGACTTCACGTCTTTCACCTGATCAGTCTGCAAATGTGACATATGGAGCGCAACTCGTTGATGCCGAGAATGAGGAGAACCTGTACTACCCATTCGCTTCGAAGATCGAATGGGAGGTAGCGCGTTGGGCCAAGCTTCGTGGGTCAAGCTCTACTGCGTTTACAGACTTGCTCTCTATTGATGGAGTGAGTATTTTTATTTGATGCACGAGTATCTAATTGATGACAACACTACTAGGTCAGCGAACGCTTAGGACTGTCATTCAAGAATGCGAACGAGCTGAACAAGCTCATTGACCATGAGCTTCCGACAGGACGACCCAAATTCAAACGAGAACAAGTTGTTGTCGCGGGTGAAGCATTCGACGTATATTACCGCGACATCATCAAATGTGTGAAGTCTTTGTATGGCGATCCCGACTTCGCTCGATATCTTACATTTGCCCCCGAGCGTCACTATGCTGATGACGACGAGACTGTTCGTTTATTCCACGACATGCATACTGGGAAATGGTGGTGGGACACGCAGGTATGTTAAACTTGTTTTATTATCAGACTTTGTTACTTAATGTCTTTAGAAAAAACTTGATGCGCATCATCCTGGTGGTACTATAGTGCCAATTATCATTTCCTCCGATAAAACCCAAGTGACCATGTTCCGCAACAAGACAGCCTACCCTGTATATCTTACAATTGGCAACATACCAAAGGAACTTCGGCGCAAGCCTTCATCTGGTAGCCACATCCTTCTTGCTTATCTGCCAACAACCCGCCTCGAACACATTACCAACAAAGCTTCTCGTCGTCGTGCTATTGCGAATTTGTACCACGCGTGTTTACGCCGTGTGCTTGCACCCCTCATACCTGCTGGAACAGAGGGCATTTCGATGCGTAGTGGTGACGGTGCTCGTCGTCGTTGTCATCTGATATTTGCTAGTTTCGTCGGTGACTACCCAGAACAACTCCTGACTACAGGTGTCAAATTTGGAGAGTGCCCTAAGTGTGATGTCGACGCCAAGGATACAGGAAGTAATACGACACAATTTCACTTGCGAAAACTTAGCGAGGTACTGGACGCACTTGCTGCATTCGATGACGGAAACTTAGCGTTTGTTCGTGCATGTGCTGCTGCTGGCATCAAACCCGTCATTCATCCTTTCTGGGAGGATCTTCCTTTCGCGAATATCTTTCGCGCTATCACACCAGATATCCTGCACCAGCTATATCAAGGTTTGATCAAGCACCTCCTGGCATGGTTGTCAGCAGCTTGTGGAGGGGCTGAGATTGATGCGCGTTGTCGACGACTCCCTCCTAACCATCATATCCGCCTATTCACTAAAGGCATCACCTGCCTGTCACGTGTAAGCGGCACCGAACACGCTCAAATCTGCCGCTTCATCCTCGGTATCATAATCGACATTCGCTTGCCCAACAATCTTAATGCGGGTCGTTTGCTTCGAGCAGTGCGTGGTCTACTCGACTTCCTATATCTCGCGCAATACCCTTGTCACAGCTCAGAGACACTTCACTCACTAGACGAGGCACTGGATCTTTTCCATCAAAACAAAGACATTTTTATTCAACTCGGTATCCGTAACAATTTCAACTTACCGAAGTTGCACGCAGCGCGTCATTACCACCTCATGATCACATTGTTCGGTACAACAGACAACTACAATACTGAATACACCGAGCGCCTCCACATTGACTTAGCAAAGGATGCTTACCGCGCTACCAACCACAAGGACGAGTTCATTCAGATGACGCGCTGGCTCGAACGAAAGGAAAAAATTCTACGGCACCAGAAATTTGTTAGTTGGTGTCTTGCAGGTGGTCACCACTTCGAGCCGTACCATTCGCGCCCTCCTGATATGACTTTCCGTCGAGAACAAGTGATGACGAAACATCCCACTGTGAAGGCTGTCAGCTTTCAAAAAATGGTTGAAGATTACGGTGCGACTCATTTTCGCGAGGCCCTCGCACGTTACATTGTGCACAAACGTCGAGGTGATCACTCAGTGCCGCTCCGTGATCGAGAACTTGATCTTTTGGCGGGTGACATTCATTTTCCTTTCAACCGTCTGCCCGTCTTTCACAAGATCAAGTGGTGCTCTATTGATACTGGTGGTGTAACCAAGGGACATGATACCTTGGACAGTGTCCATGCGAAACCTCGACAAAAGTTGGGCTCTCGGCTCATTCATCGGCGCTCTGACACTGCTTTCATTAGACTTGGCGAAGACTCAGTTATAAATGATCTCAAAGGTGCGTGATTTGGTGCTGTTACTCAACGACTCGCGGCTCACTGACTCGTTAGGTTTCAGTGTGGGGCAAGTTCGAGTTATATTCTCCTTGCCCCCAAAGTCTTTACAATTGCTCTTCCCACCCACTGTCAACATTCCTCCTCACCTCGCGTATATCGAATGGTTCACTCCCTTCCCTTCTGCACCTGACCGAAACAACGGACTGTATAAACTCTCAAGATTGATGCGAGGTGGTGACAGAGTTAGTAGTATCGTGCCGGTGGGTGATATCATGCGTAGTATTCACCTTATACCGAAGTTTGGTGACTCGGCTCCGCGAGAATGGACGAGTGAGACGGTTCTCGAGGACTGTAATGTTTTTTGGGTCAACTCTTACATTGATAGATACAATTTCTCAATATTCAGATAATACTCAGTAAATTTCTTCTGATTCAAAACAATTTTATATTGCCGCTACGTTGTTATCTACTTTGTTTCTAAATAAGAGTGATTAAGAAAAATTATACGAAGTTTCAAAATCACTCGTATTTAGCCCAGGAGGCTTTTCCTGATGCCTTCGCCTGAACAGTTACGAATGTATATCGGTGGTTGTGGAGGCACTGGCAAGTCGCAAGTTATCAACGTTCTTAAAGAGTTTTTTCATCGTCGCAATGAGGCGCGAAGATTTCGGCTGACTTCATACACAGGTGTGGCAGCGAGAAACATCTGTGGAATGACCTTGCACGCTGCACTTAGACTTGGACAACGCACGCAAAAAAATGCACGATGCAAAACAAACCGAGATTTAGTTGCTATGTGGGAGGGAGTCGATTATTTATTTGTAGACGAAGTATCCATGATCGGATGTAATTTCATGTTACAGATCAGTCAAGCACTGATAGAAGCTAAAGGAAACACATCACCTTTTGGAGGTGTCAACATTATATTTGCGGGAGATTTCAACCAATTACCTCCTGTTGGACAACCTCGGCTGTATGGGCATATAAACACACATCGAATAGCTACTAAACAAGGTCAAAATACCGTGCTTGGGAAGTTGCTATGGTTATCGGTTACAACTGTGGTCATTCTCACTGAAGTCATGCGTCAACGAGGAGTGGAGAACGAACCTTTTGTCAGTCTTTTGTCGAGATTGCGAGTTGGCAAATGTACTGAAAATGATTATGACCTGTTGCAGACTCGTTTGATCTCCAATGTCCTTCCAGATTGGAATGATATACAGTGGCGCGATGCTCCAATGATCGTCAGCAACAATGATGTCAAAGACGCTTTCAATACACACGCAGTCGTATCATTCGCTCGACGAACAAACCGCGCTTTACATTGGTACTATTCTATCGATTATCAAGGCGGTAGGGAGATTATTGACAGAGATCTGAAAGCTCATTTGCAAAACTTACATACTGGAAGTACAAGTCAGCGGTTAGGCAAGATTCCTCTGGTCATTGGCATGCCAGTTATCATCTCGCACAATTTCGATGTCGATGGTGGCATTGTAAATGGTTGTCAGGGAATTCTCAAAAGCATTCGATACACTGTCGACTCGCAAGGTAATCGACATGCTATCTCATGTGTCGTCCATTCTACTTCGACTACTGACAACGTATTGCCTCATCTACCGCCAAATTATGTTGTGGCATTGCAAGACACTGTGGAAATGGACTTCACACATCCTCATTCACAGAAACGGTGTAAGATCACTCGTTCTCAGATACCTGTTTTACCCGCCTTTGCGATGACGACCCATAAAGCACAAGGAAAGACCCTTGCGCAGGCTATCGTTGATATTGAAAGTTGTAAAGGCACTGAGGCGCCATATGTCATGCTTTCTCGTGTCATTTCGCTGTCATCCCTTCTTATCCTCCGACCGTTCTCTATCAAGAGAATCAGAAGTCGTCTGTCTGAAGACGCTCGAAAGGAAGAATATCGTTTAGATATTCTTCGATGGCAAACTATAATTCAATATGGTTTGCTTACAGAACAAGATAATGCTCGACGTCAACTGGCATCCCATGTGGATATTACAGTGTCCGTCGATTCGCAAACCATTCAAACCGCCAACCCTGTAGAATCAAATCGACAACTCCACTTACTGCAAAAGCAAGCGGATGCGTGGAATACCTCTTCTTCCGTAGTATATTTTTCTTTTTGTTCAGTTCTGAATGTGCTCATTTTTCCTCGTAATGAACAGCATAATTCCAGAGAGCATTCAGGTTCATCATCGTCGATGCACCATCGTTCGTCTGTGCAGCACAAAGGTGATTTCAATTCTGAAAATGTTGTGGAATATATTTATTTTGTTTCAATAGACGCTGACACTGTTGATCTGCCACGTAAACGACGCCGTTTGCATAATTCGACATCTTAGTCAACGGGCTACTCACAATACCAATGAGAATGCAAAGACTTAATTCCCGAACCACGGTGAATTCCCCAGAATCTGCTCAAACTTGGTGAGGCAACTTGAAACATCGCTCTTCAGTTATTAACTATGTAGCCATCACAGATGTCTCATACAGTCGAGCTGACATCTGCTAGTATACACCACGATCATGCATCTTTTTGGTCTCTTGCATTACTCTTGTTTTTAGAAACTCAGTCGGAAAGCCTGGCATTATCATTAACGAATCGTCTTTCTCCTAAGCACTAGGTTTCCCTTCTGCCCAATGATCACGTATTATACCTTGACTTCCTTTACTTTTACCTTAGTTGTAAAGTATGACTGCTTACAGTATTTAATTTTGTACTCGCACAGACATTGAAATGATTCTGATCTTTCCCTGTCAACATAAACATTGGGAGAATTAGTGATGTCACTGATGAGTTCGATGCACGATCACTGTGTTTGCCCTAAACTCAACGTGAAAAATATTGAACCCTTAAAATATGTTCGTTTCCTTCATGATCATCTCCTATTATTATGCCTCTCACTTGCGAGTGCGTTGACATCGTTGCTTCATCAGTAAATTCACGCATTGCTTGACTTCCTTTTTCGAGACTTGCCGCCGGTCAATAAATATTATTTACCACTTATTTACATTTATTTGATTGAGTGTCTTAGTCGAAAGAAAGCGCGTGACAAACAAGCGCGATAATGCGCAGATAAGCATCAAAAGGACACACATTTATTTCAAGGCACAAAACTACAGTAAGTGGTGCAAGTGTACTTATAAGTATGACGTATTGACGAGATCTCGTTAAGTAAATGGCAGCTTCAAAGTCTTTTGATAGCGTGCGAGGGAGGAAGCGCCAATGGATCGATGTTGCGATCAGGGCGAATGAGGCGATTCGGGCTGAGGCGGAAGCAGAGGAGGCAGAGGCGAATGCGGAGGTGCCAAAGGGCCTTTGGGAAAGGGTGAAGGGGTGGATCGGCGAGAGGAATCGAGACGGAACGAGTCGCTCGTGATTCCAGCCTAAAGTGAGTCCTAGGATGTCTCTTAATCAATGAAGACTTACCTGGTCCTCATAGTGTCGTTTTCGCGACTTTGACCCGCAAATATTCACCGTCAGCGTTGTATCAATGTATAGTAGATAGAATAAACACGTACCTTCGCATGCCCCATTGTGAACTCGACCTCGACACCCAAGTCTGACGCTGGAGTACTACGACCAGGCGTATCGGTTTCCTTGAGAAGCTTGTTGGCAGCGCGTCGTTCTTTCTTGCCACGGGCACGATCGACGAGTTCCTGCAAATCTTCACCGTCCTCCACAGCCTAACATCCCGATCAGCATGCATGCATCGCAACATCCTACTAGACGTACCATCGCCCACTGCTCATCGCTAAGACCATTGTTATAATTGACGACATTACGACGACGCTGACCATGGCCCTGGATAGCATCATCAATCTCCTTCGGCTCGAACAGTTCATCCGTCTGATAGCATTCAGGCAGCTCTTCAAGCTGCATGAGCGGTAACGACGGCTTCCCCCTGTTGCTGATCGCACGCCATGCGTCCAACGCATCCCGTTCTCGCTGAAGATCCATCGTGCGGAAAATCTCATTGAGTTCATCGTCATTCATGTCACTGGCCTCTTCGTTCTCCTCCTCTTGATCTGCTTCGAGGATGGACCGCTGCATACCACTCATTTAGCTATTCGTTATGTGAGAGAGCTGCTGCAACACCTACCAGGAATTCTTCCTGCTCTTCCTATGTTGATTTGTTGTCGAATCGACCGGCTTGGATGACCTTGTCGTCGATATCGAGCTTGTACCGCGCACGAGCATACATAGCTTCTTCGACACTCTTCCCTGTGATGAAACGGAGGATTCGGACAGCCTTTGTCTGGCCGATACGGTGAGCACGATCTTGAGCCTAAAGATCAGCATGGGGATTCCTGAGACATCATCATCAGTACGTCTTTCCAAACGATAACCAGAAGCTTATTCACCAGTCACTATCAAAGCTGCAAACCTATGCGTCAGCATAGAGAACAACTCGACCGCAAGAGACAACGCACATGATGCCATCACCCCATTTTGTGCGATACAGTGCATCATCTGGCTTGGTATCGGGATGAATTTGGAGCCTGCCTTCCCAGAGAGCAGCAGAGGACTTTGAGGGATCATAACGAGCAGGGTCAGACGGTGTACCGCGTGATTGTGGTGCCCAGCCAGCTCCGATGGAAGATGCAATAAGCGTCGGTATCATAGTCATCAACGAGGGGCTAGAAAAAATTAAGGATTCCATCTCACAAACTAAACATCAACACATACAGAGGAACACGTTTATCTTCGTGCAGTCTAGCCTGATGGCTCTTCACAACAAATGAAGACGAGTGAAGTCGCCCGCCCTGCAGGTTAGCGAACGTGGCGAGATTGTCACGCAAAAGTTCAATCACAGAGTTCCATTCAACATCTGGGCGAACTTTGAGAAGACCGCCTTCGGGTTTGGGGAGTAAGCGCATCATGATGAAGAGGCGTTCAAAGGGTCTGTTGGGCAGTAGGTGGATGAGCGTGCCCAAGGGGATGGATACAAAGCCGAGGGCAAGTGAGATGCCCCATTTACGACCAGCAATACGTGTCACCTGGAATGTGGTGCCACCGATGAACACGATGACCACTTGAACAGCGATCTCTGCAAACCAGCCGTGAGGGTAGTCCAGGTATAACATGACTCGACTCACCGATGAGAGTAATGGCCATGAAGTACCAATTGTTAAGCATGCCTTCAAAAATGTTGAGCTTCCGGTCCAGCCTTCATGAGTTCACCAAGTTGAATATCTGAGCGAAGACAAACACATTGAAGACGAGAGTCTGGACAATGGTGGCATTCCCCGACGTGTCTGCATAGCCCAAAATTGTGATGCCAAGGAAGTGGAATAATAGGATGACGGTGATCCGGTAGACAGACCGGATCAAGATCTGCTTCTCGATTCCGATCAATGTTAAGTTCTAGGCGATGACGTCGTAGGGCACCTAGAACTAAATGAGTATGTCGAAATATCACTGAAAATATACCTACATCGTCAATCGCAGTGCCTTGCATCCCTGGTGGTGGCCAAGACGGAAAATCCCTATAGCACAGGGTGATAGTCCGCAGAGTCTGATTTGCGTAGAAAATGATAGTCCTCGTCATGTTCTCTTGCGAGACGCCATCGATATCTGCCACCTCGACATCGTTGGACTCGGTACTGGGGCGAGAGCTCCCATTCTGTTCTACGACAACGTGGCTGCTGCACAACTTTGTCAAAATCTCGCTAGCACCCTTGACGTAGAAACGCACCCAAGTTCTTTCGCAAAGTTCAAAAGTGCCGTCTCCGTCTTGCTTCCCACAAACACACGCTTCCCAGTCTCCTTCTCCTCGTCCTCATACGCAGTAGAGTTAACAGCGATGGCCGCATTAAACAGCGAAAGAAGTGGCCGGCTCAGAACGGTGTTGAGCATTGATTAATCGATGCTGAAATCGTCACACAGGGTATTCGAACCAGAGCTCCTGTGTGGGCTTGCGACCACGGATATGACGTTGCGGGTGAGAGTACCGGTCTTGTCGGTGCAGATGATGGAAGAGTTGGCCATCGTCTCGCAGGAGCCCAAGACGCGCACCAGGAGGTTTTCTTTCGTCATCCTCTTGGTGGCGAATGCCAGAGCAAGAGTTACAGCCAGTGGGAGACCTTCTGGAACGGCGACTGGATATTGTCGTCATGCAATGTCCTAGGACCTGAATATTAGCAACGGACCAAAAATTGAACTGAGGACCCACCTATGTCATCCAGTCAGGACGCTATCTCGAACCGTGGTGATCAGCGTATTTGTTGACGTAGAATGAGCCGAAAGTATCAAGAGACTGATAAAACTTGAGGGAGGGAGGAATGTACTCAGAACCGTAGATGGGTATCAAGTGGGCTGCACGGAAGACAGTCTCGATATGAATGACAGCAAGGTCCCTCGAGCTGTCCTCATGAAAACTTGGAGCGACCATCCACATGCCAGTATCTTCATCAGGACAGTCACCAATCTTCTCAAACCATTGTATGAGAGTGCATGGATATACTTCCCAGTCGTGCTTGAAAGAAAAGAAGCATATGACTCTCGCAACTTCGAGTCCTCACATCCCTTCAGCATCTGAATCAGTGTTAATGAACACCAATCATTGCGCGGGTACTCGTTCCGCCAGAGTGGACATGCACGGATATGCTCACGTCGCATGCCGCCAATGCCACTCAGATCACTGGGAGCATAAAATGTTGCGGCAGCAGAGTTGAAGACCTGAAGCTTGCCTTCATGTCGAGGCAAGCCAGCAGCTGGGATATCTTCGGGGTTGCGGGCATCATCTGGGTTGAGCTGAGAGAACAGGAAGTACCGAATGAGGTGTCGTAGATCTGGAACAGCGACTTCATGTGCTAATGCTGCGACTGTCTGTGCCCGTTTTCTTTCTGTGTGATACAGTGGTGAGGATCAAGTTTAAACATTGCAGGAGGTTACTTACGGGGAGTTCTCGCGAGTGCTACAGAAGCAAGTACCGTTGGACCATCAACAATTTCGCCATCGTCCATGTCTGGTTGCGGTTCAATGACGGGGGCATCTGGTTGCGGTTCATTGTCAGGGGCATGGGGTTGTGGTGCCATAGCGGGGGCAACTTGTTCGTTTTCATCTGCCGTTGTACATTACCGTTGAATATGCGAGAAATTCGATAAAGAAATTTAAACAGACTTACCAAGAGCAGCTAAAGCACTCGACAAAATAGTGCCAG
Source organism: Suillus tomentosus (assembly GCA_016647685.1). Taxonomy (NCBI): domain Eukaryota; kingdom Fungi; phylum Basidiomycota; class Agaricomycetes; order Boletales; family Suillaceae; genus Suillus; species Suillus tomentosus. The sequence goes on along the minus strand of JABBWJ010000066.1, from coordinate 180,996 downwards.
TGAGCATCCCTCGCGCATCAAAGTCCACGCGCGATGCTGCGAGTTTATCAAGGCGCTGATTGGTCACAAGCATCTGACCAAGAGCATTGTGCCTGCTCGACCACCGCCAAGGCTCCTTTACTGCCTTGATGTGCTTCAATTCTGTGATCGATGAGCACAGTCCGTTAGGGGCACCGAAGAGTCTGATCATGTCCACGTAATGAGCCATCGAGTGCTGACGGGGGAGTGAGAAGGTGGGAATGATGGTATCGAATATCTTGCGATAATGATGGAAACGACGAAGTGCGTCTTGAATCTGAATCAAGGTATCTTCGGTAATGATGTTGCGCCGGACAAGATAGCAGAATTCTAACAATGCACGAAACGCGCGCACCATGTCTTGAGGTACGTGACCTTCGATAGCCGGAAGAAATACCTTCATGAGCGCTTTGGAATCATCGCCCGTCCATTGTTTAAAATCGCGGCCTTGAGGAAAACGTCGTAGACCAGCAAATGATGCTACAGCAGCAACTCTGGCTTATTGTTAAATAAAATTGTTGAGTAAATGAATAAGTTGACATACCTGCGATCTATGTCGCTCATGATCTCCTCTGATCGTTTGGTCCCGTGTACGGCCTTGAGGTACTTTGCTACCCAACCAACGAGATGGTCTTTGAAGGCCCCTTTAATGAGCTGGTGGAGAAGGTCAAACGACAGCAACTCATGAATGTCAGCTCGGGGGAAGTCATTAGTGAATGGCTACACAAAATAGATTAGTCTGGTATTGAAGAGCGGCTTGTTCCACTCACAACGAGATCACCAATAAGACCAAATTCATCCCACAATACATCTGCGTGTAGCTCGTTGATCAAGAAATCAGTAAACTCGCGGGTGCGGTAGATGCCACCACCATCAAGGTTTGTGCGAACTGCAATGCATCTACACAAATTGTTAGTGTGAATGGATACTGACTGCAAGTGCCAATACTCACTTCGGGCACCAATGTTTGACAACACAGGATAGCACGAGTTGTTCCTCGTAATCCGCTATGTAGGGTCCTAGACTATATATAACGCGCCGGAAATGACCATCTCCACAGCGCACGACCTCATACGTGGTCATAACAGGTCTGAGGCTGGAGAGAATCGCGGATAGCGAACTGTGGAATAGCTGGCGGCGAAATATCCGAAATGCGTCATCTTTAGAATGACTCCTGTCAGCTGTAACGCAGATCAGATGACGGAAAACGAAATTTAAAATATGAATATACGTACTTTTGGGTATGGCGAGGAAACCAATGATGACAAGAGCATCACGGTGCGCGCGTCGCACGTTGTTGCGTACATTACCGATCGAGGCGTAGAGGGGATAGTATTCGTTATTACCAGTGCCCACAGAGACAGTAGTTTTGTCACTACCGAGAATAATTGGGACCAAAGCGGATCCGTGTGTTTCTGGATCTTGCAATATGGTGTCCTTGATGAAATATTAGCTATACTATTTACGAGCGATATCAGAAAGAGATGGAAGACGTACTGCTTGTTTCCATGCCCAGTCTCCGGACATGAAATCTTTCCATCGGCGTGTGGCGTCTGATGCATCGTATTCACGATATGGTACATAGTCGATTTCGTCCTTGTAGTCAGGGTTAGCGATGATATTGTGCGCCATTGCGCGGGGGTCCCTATACCAGACCTCGAATTCATCGTCCATCCACGGTGGGGCAACCTCAGGTCGTTCTCCTGTATATTGAGCAGAGAAACACTGCCAAGGGACGTCACCAAGCTGCGTCGCATCTATGACATTGTGCAGATCTTTGTGATCAGCAAATGGAGGGGTGTCGTGGTGTTTTGCGAGAGTCGCGGCCATTAGGTCACACAAGAAATCCAAATTTCTTGCCGACATATGACATTTTTTGAATGCGAACTCTGCCGCCTCAAACTCGATCCTAGTGCGATATGGGCTCCAATCATCAGGAGCCTTCAATGGCACAGGAGTCGGAGGGGTGCCATACGGCAGAAATGTCCCATCAGCCGCGCATGGTCGTCCTAAGCGTACATTTGAGTCAAAAACGGAGTACTCAAACTTGAATGAAACTTACCATTTAACGTTGAATGGTATGTGCGATAGCAACGCTCACTCGCGTCAGTAAATTCTGCATCATTGTGTACATCCTCTTGAATTGGATCAGGAAGTATGGGAGATGATGGCCGGGGTGGAGGTGAAAAATCCGGAGGGGGCAGTGAGAAATCTCGAGGGCGGGAAGGTGAACGAGATGGCCGGGGATGATCCTGAGGGGACGGTGCTGAAACAGGTAAAGTTGGGTGAAGCGAGCGCCTGTGTTGTGTAAGACCTGACTGGTTTCGAAACCAGCGCGAACATCCTGGAACTGGGCATGGAAGCTGAAGCAGGTGGTGAGCACGATGGGGAGGCATGTGTGCTATGCTGGATGTCGACGAAGGTTCTGAAGGCTAACCGTTAGATTCAAGGTTTGGGGTGCAACCGTCCATAATCACCGGTACCAATGTGACAAATTTGATAATGGGGGCCAGATTTGGGGCTCAGACACGAGCAAACTGTACCGAAAAAGCTTTCTACACTGGAAAAGTGGTGGTATACCTCAGTCTCACTGCGCCAACAAACAAAAACTAGTACTAACGGTGCGGGGAGTGTTAGTAGACTATCTCCTCGTCGGAAAGGTGTCAAAGAACCATGACATTGATGTCTCACAGGCAAAGCGTTGGACTGATATTATCCGGAGTGCCTGAAAAATGGTAGAGACTCCCAATATTAACGGCGACTGCAAAAGATCGCGCTAGTATATTAGTGGGTACGTCAGAGCAAAGTAGGGTCATATGTATGAATTCAGAGTCAGCTTAGGCTACAATTTTTGAAGAATTGTGACGAAACTTACCTTGTCGTCCGCCACCACTGGTTGGGTATTCTCGTTCTCCAGCCTCCCAAACCTTCCATCAATACCATGTCTCAGCTTGCCAGCGCGGTTCCAAGGCATGTGGCAACTCGAGCTAAAAATGCAACTCAGCACCCAGGATATATCCTGACCGGGTGCGAAGGCCACACAAAGAGACGTACCAAAGCTCAAAAGGCCGCTGATGATCAGCGTGTAGAGGAGGAAAAGAGGGCAAGTGAAATGGCTGTTCATGAAGGACATAACCGCATTGCTGTATTTCAGAAAAAAATGGAGACAGACCAAGCAGCCACACGTGTTGATGCGCCAAAGCCTACTCGTCCCCGCCCACGCCCACGCCCTGTAAAAAAGGCTGTAAAAGTCATGGAGACCTCCAACTTGACTATGGCCGAAGATAAGGCCGTTAGCGCTAATGGCAAGGGTGGTGGGGCTAGAGGTAAATTAGCAGCCGGTGCTAACGTCGACCATCCTGGGAGTGATGCAGAGGAAGAGGTGCGAGTGCCGGGGTCACGCAAGAAGAAGGAGAAGAGGAAAGTGTTACCAGTGAAGACGCCAGTAAGAGATGCAATCGAAGCAGCGGGTCTTATCGATGAATCAACGATGGCACGTGATGACGATAAGAAGTCTGCTGATGTGTAAGATGTTTGCTTCTCAACTATGTTGCACCATCTCACTGAAACGGCTCTTTTCTTCTTCAATTTAATGGTGCATGATGATGATAGCTCTACATCAGGTCCTCAAAAATTTGGTTTTGCTGTCCAGCGTATCCCGGGTTGGAGGACGGAAGTTCCCGCTGCCAGTGTTGGTTCTAAGTCATCCTCCAATGCATTGAGGAAAAGACCATCTACGATGCCTTCCGACTTCTCCAGTACTGCTCCCTCTTCCAAACTTACCATGGGGAGTACTATCAGTAGCGGTGGTGCCCCACTCACGCCCATCAATACTATCGCCGATGCTGGGGCTGACAACGTGGCAGATCGTTTTACGACCCTGTTTGCAGACGATGATCTGGCCGAATCAGTTGAGCGCTCTCAAGCCCTTGCCCGTATGTCCAAACCAAGAGCTGCTCAGGTGAGTTTAATTATCTAGTTCTTTCTTATGTATTAACCGCATCACCAGGGTGTCAAGATTTATTTTAAGGTCCCTGATACTTCAGTACAAACAAATCAATCCCATCGCAATGCCAATCTGACTCCTCGACAGATCAACGCAATTCAGCCTGACGTTTCCGACGATGAAATGAATGTTGAGGCGACCCCCCCAGTAGTAGCTTCCCTCGTTAACTATGGATCCGACACTGACATGGAATCTGATCTCGAGCCTCCTCCTTCTACACAGGTCCCCCGAGGATATTACGATGCTGATATCCGTCGAGCTGCAGCTCTCGCTCGAACTTCAACATCCCACTCTACCATTCTGGCGACGAGTGTCAAGCGCAAACTCGCAGATATGGAGGATGGCCTGACCGATGATGACGCGATTGAGGATGCCCTGCCTGAGGACGACTTGCTCGAGGACGACCAGATTGGGGATGACTTCATGGTCGATGATGACTTCGTCATCGAGGAAGATACACCTTCATCCGATGTTGAATTTGTGGGGCACAGCAAACCTGTGGTGGTCAAGACCGAATCTGAACCAGTGTCCTTGCAGGTCACATCTGCGGTAGTAAGCTTCGGTTATTAATATTCAAATCATACTAACTACGAATCATGTAGACTAATGTTGGCGTCAAGCACAAAGCTCCTGCGGCTAAGCGGACAAAGTCTTCCGTCACACATACTCGCAGTCTTTCCAGTATCTCGAGTGCTACTTCTGGCGCCGTGTCGAACTCTGTCGAGGTGGAGATTCTCCCCCGTTCTGCTTACAGGATCAAGAACCTTCCTGGAGGTGCTCGGGCAGTGGCTAGATGGAGTGCAGTATTCATCCCCACTCTCATTTTTGCGATCGGAGATCAAGATGAGGTCTGGGCTTGGGCTCTTCCCAAGTTGGAGGCAGTTCTCTGCACTACTGTGCAGGACACCTGGGACGCGGTGTACAAGGACATACCGCACAAGGTGACTACTGATGGGCCTGTCATGGCATTAGTAAGTGATCTTTGATGCAATTCCTATCTGATCGTTCTTGTTTCTTCTTAGGCCACCCAGCGGCTATCAGAATGGCGCAATGGCATGGGCACTACCGCTGTCACCGCACTCACACACTTCATGTCATTACAGGATGATGTCCAGACCGACCAAGACCGCGAAGATTTCGCAAACAACTTACTTTTCAAACTAGGGTTCTTATATGGTAGCATCACAGAGGACGGACAATTCAAGAAACCCTTTCAGTCGGAACTCCTTGTTCAAGTCCTCGTACAGCACAGGTGTGCTACCTGGGGCGCCATTGAGAGCCACAGGAAGGTCACGCATGCGAAGGGTGCTCTTAGCCTCGCCACTGCGGCGGCATGTACATTTACCCCCTCATCATATCGTGACTGACGTATTTATCAGATGGAACGAGCCCTCAAGATTATCGGCCATGACAAGACGCTCATCAGTGAACTGGAGGTCAACAGTAAAGGCAATGCTGTCAAAGTCCCCCACAGTATGAACAAAGCCTCAGGCAAGATCAGCAACTCTCGAAAGGCCTTTTCCGACACCAACTTTGGTGCGGCAACCAGGGGCTATATGAAGTCCATCAATCGCCTCGACGAGTCGATCCTCCAGGACGTCTGGGGCCGCACGAAGGAGATCGCTGCGAGGAGGCGTGGTGCGCCCCCCACTGTGGAAGAAGATTCTGAGGATGAGCGCGCACTCATCTTTGATACCTGGTACTGTCCTTTTCTGTCACTTTCTAGTGTCCCAACTGATGGATTTCGGTGCTACTTTCTGTTTTATAGAGTTGTACTGCCCCTTCCTCTCGTCATTCATCATCGCTGTTCCCTGCTTGTTTGTTCACTGTTGCCCGCCGCGCGCATGTTAAATGTCTCGTTTTCGCTACTTACCAGTACTTTCATATTGCTTTCTCTCCTTTTTGTCTCGCTTAATATACAAATGCAATGATATACGGTTATTTTTGTCTTGAACAAGTGCACAATAAGTGAAATAAGTGAAATAAGTTGCTACAATTTACACTACTTGCACGACTTGCACTGCTTGTATTGTAGGAATAATTGAAAATAATTGCTCAAAAAGCGAAAATAAAGGTAGAAAAGTAAAATTCAAGAGGAGGCATCTACTTATCCAACTTATATGCCTTGTGGCAAGTGGATGGCAAGTGGGTGTCGCCATTTTTGCGAGTGACTTTTCCGCTCCTTTTTGGGATTTTGACCGGCGGCAAGTCTCGAAAAAGGAAGTTAAGAAATGTGGGAATTTACTGATGATGGTGCCGTATTTCGTCTGCTTCAAAGTTGTGAGCGTTCACGTCAACCTATTTTTCATCTCTATCTCATACACTGACTCAAGCAGGGTGACTTGAGACCCGGAGTATAGGATATTGTCCCTATTCATAGGACACTTCTTATATCATCCTCGTCAGTCGCTTCTCCCCGTCTCGACTCGCTTCTCTCCGTCTCGGACTTGTCGACCTTTTATACTTAATCTCTTCCTCATACGCAGTCCACCTCAGTACTAGTGTTGCTTCACCGTCCGCTGAGACTTACTTCGTGTCTAGCTCTCATCTCACATAATCCGCGACAACTTTGATCCAGATACGATAAGAGGCTGTATCTCATCTGCTTCAAAGTTGTGAGCGGGTCACGTCAACCTGTTTTTCATCTCTATCTCTCATGCACTGACTCAAGCAGGCTGACTTGAGACCCGCAGTATAGGATATTGTCCCTATTCATAGGACACTCAGTTCCTGCTTTTGAGCACTTCCTTTGTTTTGCGGTACTAATGGCGGGTTTCAAAACTTCGCTCGGTTTCTTTTGATGGAACGGTGATCTCATGATCAAGTAATTCCTCACCTCTGGTACTCTTTTCGCGTGCTCTATACTTACGGCCCATACTTCTCCAGGTAACTTGTTTCGTTGGAGTGTTTAGGGAGCTAGGATGTTTTGTAAATCATCGTTGGACCTCAGACACCAATTCTACCTCGTCAGTGTTTTGCTGTTACTGATTGTATGATCACGTCTAATTAAGAGATGGGTTGAGGTTTTGCGATGCTATACTGACTATGGTTGTTGTCAGGGCGCTCTTATTCAACATCTCTTGAGCACGCTGTACTTCAGATGCAAGAGCTCCCTTTGCAGCCCAACGCGCAAGTCACCCTCAGTCGACCCCGGAGTCAGAGACTAGGTCCAATCTCTGATCCAAATTCCCGGATAACCTTCGTCGTCGACCAGAATTAGCTTGCATGACGAGTAAATTTCTCTGTTCCATCTCACTGCACTCGCCCATCTCTGATTTGTTTCTGTGTAAAATGAAAATGAATCAGTAGTTGCGTTCTCTCCGGGAGACTTGAGGGGCTGCCGATATCGACGACTGCAGAAGACTGTGTGGGTATGAATACTCACTTGTTGATCTCAACGTCAGAGACATTCAGAGATCGAAATATTCAAAGGTGATCAGAGCGTGCAATATGGGTGGATTATCAGGGAGGTTGGATAAACGTGTATTTGAGAACGTATATTATTGAGGAAAGGTGATCTCCATGTTGTCTCACAGTATCAATAACAACTGTTCAAGCGTCGGCTGGCGTCCAAAGCGAAGCTGTGATGAAGAGCGAGCAAATAAGAAAGTTGAATGCTAAAATTGGATACCATAGCATATACAACGTTTTGGGCTTTCCAGATACGCCAAGCACAGGTGGGAATAAACAACGAATTGATATCCTCTAGCACAGTCTGCACAGAAACTGAATATCGAACTGAAGAATAAATAGCACATCTTACAGGTGATAACTTCGCTGGATTTTTGCCTCCCTATCATTATATCATTGTTGGCCTCTTAGTAACATCAATTTTCATCTAAAGTTCTAGGGATGAACTGACGACCAGCCCTAGGAGGCAAAGTGCTCTTGAGCAAATTAAGATTCTTCAAATCAAAGCCAGGCCTACACGAGGAGAGCTCACCATCAGTCTTTCAAAACCATCCAACGAAGATCCTTTCTGTGCTCAGCTACAAAATCGTTTTGCTCGCAGAGACGTAGTAATGACTTCTACAACGACAAAGGCGGCCGCCATGAGATCGATTCTGACACCATCGATCACTTTCGAAGGTCACGGAGAGTTGATTCGATCCATATCCTACTTTCCAGATGGCGAGCGAATGATCAGCGGATCCGAGGATAAGACCGTTCGGCAATGGGATCTGAAGGCGGGTAAAGAGATTGAGAGAGCGCGGAGTGTTTGCGAAGGGGATGTATGGGCAGTGGCAGTATCGGGGGATGGTCGATGGGTTGTCGCTGCTGGTGGAGATTGGAATAGTACGGAGCTGAAAGCCTGTGAGGTCGAAACTGGGATTGTGAAAACATTCGAAGGACACTCAAACCAGATCACCTGTGTTGATATCTCTGCGGACAGCACGCTGCTGGCGACCGGGGCTAAAGATTTCACAGTGCGGGTGTGGAACTTGGAGTCTTGGACACTGGCAAAATCGTGGCCGGTCCATTCGAAAGTGTCGCTTGGGTGAGCGCAGTTCGATTCTCGCAAGACTCGAAAAAGCTCGCAGTCAGGTTAGATATGGGAACATGCCTTGAGGTCTGGAATGTTCAAAAACAAAAGTTGGATGTGAGGATAGGGAAGTTGAACTTTGGAGTCGGAGTCCTACCTGTGCCAGTGTTCTGGACAAACAAAAACAAAAACATCTTGACCGCATTCACCTTTACGGTTGACGTCGCCTGGACGATCTATGAATTCGATGCATCGACACTGGAGACTGTACTAGGAGATTCCTTTGAAGGGCACACCGGGACCATTGAAAGTTTAGCACTTTCATTTGACTGTACTCTCCTTGCCAGTGCTTCCTCTGACGACACCGTCAAGCTCTGGGCTTTCGAGTCCCGCCAGCTCCTCGCTTCCTTCGACGCTCATAATATCCGCAACCTTACCTTCTCACTAAACTCGCGCCAGTTAGCCTATGTGACATACAACAGAGATGATTACAAGATTTACATATGCAACACTCCACTCGATGTCCTTGCTCAGGCTGGTGTACGCATTCACCGCAAACGTCTATTGTTCGTGTCCTAACATTCTCTTACAGATCAGTGCACATAAAAAGTCGACCCTTAATGATTTTCTACATGTATGTGTCTCATTTCTTTACTCACTACACCACTCATCCATCGCTATAATTGCAGTCTGACGCAACTCGTCGTCCTCCTGCGAGGCGCCTCAGACAACCGATATCTGTTATACCTAGGCTACACAGACCTCCGCCTACAATCGACCCACAGCAACCTGTTTTTGTTCGCATCCGCAAACTTCTTCACTTCTCTCCTCGTACGAACGTAACACCCCCTGCCCCTGCCCAACCTTGTAATCCCTTAGATGTAAGTCCTACATCTCGGTTCTTATACAATTGACTCGACTTTGGAACCACAGGTCCCTGCTACATTGCCTCTACCATCCTCTCTCTCTGGGCAGGCTGAAACTCGGTTTGATCATGTCAGTCTTCGATTTTTAGTAAACTCGCATCATGACTAGTACTGAGTGCACATCAAGTTCGACATGAGTTCACTGCCTCACCCTTCAAACGGAGTCACGCAGTCCCTACGGCAACATCTTTCATTCCTCAGGCCAAGACACAGCCTCAGGCCACCAGTCGTTGAAGTCGCACCGGGACGGAAAGTCACTGTAATGTAATCTCATACGGGACTCTTGTCACTCACCCAGATGAGTTCAATCTAAGACATCATTCTCAGTGAGATGACTGCTGCGGCGATAACATCGACGTACCTCTTGTCCGATTGTTAAGACTGGAAATACCATGAGAATATCAGCGACTTTCGAACACTGTCCTGCTCACCCCAATCATATGCCACCACGATGCCAGCAGCAACTGCAAAAACGCAAGTCAACATTAGGGGAGCTCAAAGTTGAACGCCCAACGCCCAAGCCCAACGCCTAACGCCCAACCTCGTGACCAAAAATGAGCATACCTAGAATAAATAGAAGTAAATACAAAGTAAACCCTAACTAAACCCTAACATTACATCATCGCCCCGCGCACTGTAACGAGGTAGCGAGCTTCTACTGTTCAGCTTCGTCTGGCTCAGTAAGAGTCGGAGGCACGACCTGTTTGTGTTGGGCTGGTCTGATTGTTAGATCGGGGAGGGACGCAAGCAGGTGGAGCCGCTGGGTGGGCTGGAAACCTGCTTACGAATTCGGTCGTGCTCTAACTCTTGTGCAGCGCAATCAAGATAGTATTTTATACATTCTAACGATTACAATAATATTGGAATACGAAGCAGTAACGGTTCAAAGTCTGAAACAAGTGAGATTGAAAGATGCGTAGCTTGATGTCATAGGTAGGTCGAAAAACGAGAGGTGCCGGGAAACTCCGCAGGCTACGTCTCGGCACCTGTACAATCTATTTATTCTAGGTATACTCATTTTTGGTCACGAGGTTGGGCGTTAGGCGTTGGGCTTGGGCGTTGGGCGTTCAACTTTGAGCTCCCCTATTGGATCTAGATATCTTAATGCGACGAACCCATCCAATTATTTAAAAAAATAGTTGCACTGATAAACGGTGACATGGACTCATCGTGTTCTAGCAATGATGTACGGTTTGAACCTTACTCTCAAGAATGAAATCGTGAAGATAGCCCCAAAAGGCAGGGTCAACTGTGTTGCGCCTGGCTGGGTCAGGACACCCATGGCTGAAGAGGCCTTGAAGGATCCTCAAATGGTGTATCGTGTATTGTCTACGTTAGTGACACCATTATGATTCATGATCCATGATGAATTTCGTGTCACCGCAGGACTCCGCTTAAGAAGGTGGCCATGCCGATCGACGTCGCGACGCAAGTCGTAGTCCTTGCATCATCCACTCTCTCCGGTCATGTCACTGGTCAAGTAGTGATGGTCGAAGGTGGAATGGAGGGGAGGTTGCTAAACAGACCGGAAGATATGCAGGGATCTTAAGCTGGATTTTGTCACGAATGCCTTGTTCGAATTTGTAAGATGTAGGAGATGATGAAGTGCTTGAATTCCGCACATGCAAATACTTATTACTAGGTGAGAGTCTCGAAGTGAATTCTTGCCGATTTATATACTCTCCGTAAGTTGAACCAACTTGGAAGAAGCGGTCCCTAGAGTCCCCTATGCGTCCGTCATCGTGACTTTGTTGTGAATCGCAAAAGCGTCGCAACTTATCATGTTCCTTTGAGTTGGTTGCATAATAACGATCCCTTCGAGGGTTTTGTTGGATCCGGCACTTATCTATTCTCATTCAAATTCCTTTCTGACACTATATCTCGGGCTTTGAAATTTCAAAATTTGAGGGCCGTGATGGCCAACTTGGTTCAATGCTCGACTTGACGTTTGGATTCAAGATCTCCTTGGGAGCATTAATGTGGTGGCTCTCGTAATAGCGGGCGGTATCCTCCGCATCAAGATATACGATGTTTGCCTCTTCTCCTTGGACATTGGCTATTGGACAACGCTTTCACAAAAGAAAAGTGAGTTCATAAAAAGCAATACTCTCCGTTCACTAACAGTGAACACATCTAGCCAATCTCAACGCTTTGCTGGATGGATTGATACAATCATCTCGCTTCCGGGTTGGGCCCAGGGTTATGATCATCATTGGCAGACTCAGGTAAGATGGTTCCGAACTAATGGCTACCTAGAGCACATACTCACTCGTACAGGAATCCGTTGACATCATGGAAAAAGAAGGTGGTTTGCCAATGGACCACCCTCGTGCAGTTGCAGCAGGAGAGATCCTGTCTACCAGTCTACGTATGATCCTTGCACCCACAGGAGCATCATTGATGTCCCTAAAGAACACCAAGCAGCCGTAAATCGGCGTGTTTTACTTTATGGCTGATTTTATGACCACTCATGTATTCAACTCAAGCTATGCCGCTTCAGTCATCTTTCCATGAATGCTCTCGAGGTCATCATCATCCACAAGATGCTCGAGCGCTTCCACAATCTCTTGCGTTACTGGTAGGATGCTTCCCAATAATCAGATACCTCCCGCGATACACAACCGAGTTGGAGGAGGGAAGAGAGTCAGCTCTTCCATGATCAACTTGATCGTGTTCCGAAACAATTGGTATGTTTTCAAATATATTTCCTGAATACCCACTTGACTAGTTCGTAGGCGACCGGCGAAGCTGGACCCTCATTTTCTCGGTACCTTCTCGCGAATCAGTCTTCGCACAAGCTTTCGGATGAAGAAATGGCTTAGTTCGCTCTTTGGTGCCGGTTCGGAAGCGACTGCTGCATGCTATCCCAAGGCGCAGGAGAAAGTGTAAGAGGAACTGGTCAACGTCATTGGTCGTGACAGGGGTAGGTCAACATGTCAGCTCATTTGGGTAAGCAAATCTTAACCTGGTCATCATAGCTCCCACGTTGCATGACTACGGTGCTCTTCCCCAGATTGAGGCGTTCATGCTTGAGTGTCTTCGTTGGAGGCCTGACCGACATACCATATGTACGTTTCCAATGTTTTGGCATAATTATTAAATTGATTCGCTGGTCGAGTAGAAAGACATTTGCATACCAGAAGGCGCTATTGTCTTTGGGAACCACTGGTACCGAATGATGTGCATTGTAGGCGAAATGTGCATGCTGATCATGCTTTGACAGGGCTATCTCGCGCGACCCGAACATCTATCCCAACCCTGACAAGTTTGATGGCTCGACAGCGATGGAAAAATCCGTGAGGACCTCAAGCTCAAGTTCCCTTCATACGGTTTTGGACGCAGGTATGCCTTTTCCTGAAAAACGACGTGGAGAATTTGCCCAGGGCGACACATTGTGAATCGCTCGATCTTCATCAACCTCGCGCTCCTCTTGTGGTCGTTCAAGATCATGCAGGACCCGGAGAATCCTATTGACCAATCGGGCTGTGTGGATGGTGTGATTGCGCACCCAAAACGCTTCGCTGCGCGCTTCGAGCCACGGTTTGGAGACGAAGGATTGTTGAGGGCCGTTATGGCCAAGTATGGAGAGGGGTTGTAGGATGTGGGGCGTGAAGTTGTGACGAGTATCACATATGTATATATGAGCTTGGGATGTGGTATTATTTTCGTGCTGAGGGCTGGTATTTTGGCACAAGTGCTCTACGGCGTAAAGGATATATAAGTCATTCTTTTCAGTGTCTGAAATAGATGTGCATGGTCAGCACTGGGTGAGTGATATCGATGACAACGTTATGTAATCAACATGCGAGTTCAATCCATCAATGATTCAGTGATGTCCTCCCATGTTTTCAATGCATGCGTTTCTCTGGGCTTGCAGTAGACTAACGGTAAAACGCGGCTGTAATAAGTCACAGAGGTATGTGACTGAAGGGCAATTGCAATGAACTCATCATTTTTTCAAGTTATCCTGTAATGATTAACGTGATACCAGTGCACAGGCTGTGCACCTAGCGGCCCCATATAGTGTTCCACCTCACCGTGGCCTTCCAGTCCGTCTTCCGCTAAATTCCCTGGACTGGCTGAGCACTCACTGAATCATTCTTCTCGACTGGCAGGTCTTCGGTGGACCAGCACTGTAGTTTCAGCTCTCTCAGTGTGTATTTACTCTGATCTCATTCCATTTTGCACTCAATTCGAGACCTTTCACAGCATCACTGACCCAGTGTATCGAGCTGGGCTGCAGCTTTGTCCTCCAGGTCATTCTCTTCGGTCCTTGTTTCTCAACAATCCTGCGCTCGACATTGGAGATAGATTCCGGCAGTGTGGCATCATGTGCGATGTTAATGAGTCCATCGAGTTCCATCGGAATGCATTACTACTACTCTGTCCCCCCGGTCATTCAGATAGATCCGAGTATCTGAACGATCTTGCACTCAGCCTTCGAGACAGATTCCTACAGCATGGCACCATGCCTGACCTTGATGAGGCCATTGAGCTGCATCGGGATGCATTACTCCTCCGTCCCCTCGGTCATTCAGATCGGTCCTCGTCTCTGAACAATCTTGCAATCAGCCTTCACGACAGATTCGAGCAGCGTGGCATCATGTCTGACCTTGATGAGGCCATCGAGCTGTATCGCGATGCAATACTCCTCTGTTCTCCCGGTCATTCAGATCGATCCTCCTCTCTGAACAATCTTGCTAGCGGTCTTCAAGAGAGATTCCGGCAGCGTGGCATCATGTCCGACCTTGATGAGGCCATCGAGCTGCATCGGGATGCATTACTCCTCCGTTCCCCCGGTCATTCAGATCGATCCTCGTCTCTCAACAATCTTGCAATCAGCCTTCAAGCCAGATTCGGGCAGCATGGCATCATGTCCGACCTTGATGAGGCCATTGAGCTGCATCGGGATGCATTACTCCTCCGTCCTACCGGTCATTCAGATCGATCCTCGTCCCTCAACAATCTTGCAATCAGCCTTCAAGCTAGATTCGAGCAGCATGGCATCATGTCTGACCTTGATGACGCCGTCGAGCTGCATCGGGATGCAATACTCCTATGTCCCCCTGGTCATTCAGATCGATCCTCATCTCTGAACAATCTTGCTACTGGCCTTCACGACAGATTCCGGCAGCGTGGCATCATCTCTGATCTTGATGAGGCCATTGAGCTGTATCGGGACGCATTACTCCTCCATTCCCTCGGTCATCCACATCGATCCTCGTCTCTCAACAATCTTGCTACCGGCCTTCACGACAGTTTCCTAAAGCGTGGGATCATGTCTGACCTTGATGAGGCCATTGAGCTACACCGGGCTGTGTTACTCCTCTGTCCCCCCGGTCATTCAGATCGATCCTCCTCTCTGAACAATCTTGCTAGCGGCCTTCACGACAGATTCGAGAAGCGTGGTATCATGCCTGACCTTGATGAGGCCATCGAGTTGCATCGGGATGCGTTACTCCTCCATTCCCCCGGTCATTCAGATAGATCCTCGTCTTTGAACAATCTTGCAATCAGCCTTCACGACAGATTCGAGCAGTGTGGCATTATGTCTGACCTTGATGAGGCTATTGAGCTGCACCGGGCTGCCTTACTCCTCTGTCCCCCTGGTCATTCAAATAGATCCTCGTCTCTGAACGATCTTGCACTCAGTCTTCAAGAGAGATTCCAGCAGCGTGGGATTATGTCTGACCTTGATGAGGCCATTGAGCTGAATCGGGATGCATTACTCCTCTGTCCCCCTGGTCATTCAGATCGATCTTGGTCTCTGAACAATCTTGGACTCAGCCTTCGAGACAGATTCCTGCAGCGTGGGATCATGTCTGACCTTGACGAGGCTATCGAGCTGCATCGGGATGCATTACTCCTTCGTCCTCCCGGTCATTCAAATCGATCCTCGTCTTTGAGTAATCTTGCAAACAGCCTTCGAGACAGATTCCTACAGCGTGGGATCATGTCTGACCTTGATGAGGCCATTGAGCTGCATCGGGATGCATTACTCCTCCGTTCCCCCGGTCATTCAGATCGATCCTCGTCTCTGAACAATCTTGCAATCAGCCTTCGAGACAGATTCCAGCAGCATCCGAACATGACCGACCTTGATGAGGCCATCGAGCTGCATCGGGATGCATTACTCCTCCGTCCCCCCGGTCATTCAGATAGACCCTCGTCTCTCGACAATCTTGCAAACGGCCTTCGAGACAGATTTCTACAGCGTGGCATCATGTCTGACATTGATGAGGCCATTGAGCTGCATCGGGATGCATTACTCCTTCATCCCCCCGGTCATTCAGATCGATCCTCGTCTCTGAGCAATCTCGCTACCAGCCTCCACAACAGATTCCAGCAGCGTGGCATTATGTCTGACCTTGATGAGGCCATCGAGCTGCATCGGGATGCATTACTCCTTCGTCCCCTCACTCATTCAGGCAGATCATCATCTCTGGACTATCTTGCACTTAGCCTTCGAGATAGATTCCGCCAGCGGGGCATCCAGTCTGACCTTCATGAAGCATTTAGCTTATATTAGAGGAAGTCAAACTTGGCGATTCACGCACCGATTCGGACGGCGATTCTGACGTCGATTTTCGAGCGTCAGAATCGTGCGGAATCGTGAATCACCCGGAATCGTTGAAGCGGCTCCAGAGCCGCTTCAACGATTCGTTTCACCGCTGATATGTCTACATTGGGATTTTTTATATAAATTAAATACACGTCAGATTTGGATACCTGTGAGGTGGAATCAGTAGTACTGGTAGTAGTAGGTGACTCAGATGATGACTCGGAGAGAGTGGATTCTGTAACAAAGTTGTTAATTTGCTGTTTGGTCTGACGAGCTCGTCGACGCTGGGCTAAATGCAGGCGGATCTTCTTGTATCGGAGAAAGTCTTGCAACAGCCGTTGGGCACGTTGCTGACGTGGGGTGTAGCGAGCCATGATGTCACTAGTAGTGACTAGACATTTCATTGCATACTTATCTACATATATTTGATTATTTAAGTGCTGTCGACTCGGATGAGAATCATTCGAGAAACGAGTTGAATCAGTGATGAGAATCGGGGGTAGTCAACCTTACAATCGATTCATGGTCGATTCAGGTTGAAGAATCGTGTCGAAAATCGGAGTCAGAATCGAGGCGTGAATCGCCAAGTTTGACTCCCACTATTCTCAACTCTCCCACCTATCGCATGCAGCATCTCGCACAGATCTTCTTGTTGCTAAGTCATGGGCGGCCTTTGCCGACACCCTCGATCACACCTCTGCATTGCTTGCCTATCAGACTGCACTGAAATTCCTGGATCAGCAAGTTGCTCTCTTGTCGTCTTCTTCACATCATTTCGACGTCATCAGGGAGGCCGTTTCTTCCCTTGCCACAGATGCTTTTTCATGCAGTGTTCGTCATGGTGCGCTGACGACCGCGGTGGAGGTGGTGGAACAAGGTCGTGCAGTGTTCTGGACCCAGCTGGCACGCTTCAGCACACCACTGGACGAACTTTCTGTTTCAGGTGACACCGCCACGGCCTTGGCAGAGGAGTTCAGACGGTTGAGTTTTCGCCTTCGTAATGCGTTCGACCAGTCTACCGAAGACCAGTCCCCGCAAATCCGGCAACTGACCATGCAATGGGATGATGTCGTTTCACGGATCCGCATGCTTCCCGACTTTTCTCGGTTTCTCCTGCCACCCCTTTTCTCTGACCTCCAGAAGGCAGCTGAAGACGGTCCTGTCGTCATTGTCAATGCCAGTCAGTATTGCTGCGATGCCTTGATTGTCCTCAGCGACCAAGATCCTGTCCACGTTCCGATTGATATCACGCAGACCGAAGTTTCTGATTTGTCCTCCGAGTTTCAGTCCCTTATAAAAGAATTTGGTTCTTCTGATACTCAAATCGAGCTTGTCAGCATCCTTCGTAAACTTTGGCATCGCATCGTTGGCCCCGTAGTACAAGCCCTCAAGGTGTCAAATGTTCGCCCTGGTTCGCGTATCTGGTGGTGTCCAACTGCTGAGTTCGCGCTGCTCCCTCTACATGCAGCAGGAGCTTACGAGAAGAAGAGAGACAGTCTGTCTCACATCTATATCTCCTCGTACACTCCCACTTTGGCCACGCTTGTTCGTGCGAGACGGCAGGTTTCACTAGATGGGTCTCCGCAACATTTTGTTGCCATTGGTCAAGGAAACCCCGATGGAGGGAGGCCACTTGAATGTGTGGCTCCCGAGGTAGCCTTTGTCGCCAAGCGTCTCGCGCCCGTCGTGTCGTCCTTCATGCGGCTCGAGGACAGCGATGCAACGGTCAAGGGTGCATTTGATGCCCTGAACCGTAACCAGTGGCTTCACCTGGCCTGCCACGGAATGCCTAATCGACGGCAACCATTTGAATCTTCCTTCGCAATGCGTGATGGGCCGTTGATGATCAAGGACATCATCCGATCCAACTGGCAGGAGCCGCAGTTCGCATTTTTATCGGCTTGCCACACTACCGTAGGCGATGAGAAGAGTCCCGATGAATCGATCCACCTCGCTGCGGCAATGCAATTCTCCGGATTTCGCAGTGTGATTGGTTCCATGTGGTCTGTCGACGATGAGGTTGCACAGGAGGTCGTGTCTGGTTTTTACGACCACCTGATCGATGATTCGGGGAGATTGGACTGCACACGCGCTGCAATGGCGTTGCACAAGGCTGTGAAGAAATTGTGGCGCAGTGATATTCCACTGGAACAGCGGATTGTATTTGTTCACATCGGTGTGTAGTAGTCAGAGATCCGATTCGCTATATTATTCCATTTTCTGTATTTCCATTCCGTTGCTCTCCTGTTGCTTATATATCTTAGCTGCATAACACTTTGTTGTTCTATACTAGTGATACACACACATTGTCCCGCTGAATGAATCTAATTTACTCCTGCATCGTCACAGTTATAAGTTATTAGATGTGGTCGTAGCATATAGTTCGGTGAGTAGTGTTACCTGCGAACCACCCTTGCTGCCTCCATGGTGTATGTATGTTGTAGACGCCATTATAACACTGTATCACGCTGGACCCTCTGTGATCACATCGAATATCAGAACTTTCAAGGAGACTCTACAGAGTACGAGCAAGATAGACTATAACCCTATACATAACTGGCACATGTATGCAGCAGAGCACTGAACAAAGTTGCCGAGGGTACTCACAGACTAAGCTACACGGGTACTACTCCAACGTTTTAGATGATGACATCACAGATGTGTTACGAACGACAAAGGCTACAGGATGTTCCCGCCGCATCATCACGAAAATCACGGGACTGCGTACTGTTAGCTCGTCGTTCTCTCCATCCCTTTATAAAGACCGCCTTGCTATCGTCGGCGTCGATTATGTGCATTTCGTAACCATCAAACGACTCGAGATAGGTCAAATATAGCCCACCATGCCAAAACTATGCCGAACATTGTGAGGTTCTTAAGGGCGACAATGTCTGAGTAATCTTCAAAATGGCAGCCTTCCCTTGATTGTTATTATAACTTATGCGTGTGGAATGCATCGATGAGATTAAACTCCCATTCTATGCCCAAATCAATGGAAATGACTAATCCAGTGATCACCAAGCGTGGATCCCCATGTAATGGCCATCGCACTTTGGTCGTCATGGGTGGATGAAAGCTACATTAGCGACAGACATGGCACCCTGCACTCTACAGGTTTTGTTCACATAACCTCGTGTTCTTTGGATATCTTCGCAAGTTCGCCCCTTGCTGTCCTATACATGATCTGATTGAACGCTTCCGCATTCTGATCACTGTAACACCAAAGGTCGGCGTGTGAGATTGAGCACCCATAGATCAACAGAGGGCGTACTCATCAAAGTCAACTTCTACGGATGAACCAGGGGCCGCCAGGGCAACTTTCTCGTAATCTTTTCCATAGTCCGAGGTCCACTAGACGTACAATCAAATTGAATATCTAGCAGCGAGAAAATCACACGCGACACACCTTGGAAAACAGTCTCAACTTCCACGCGCTCCATAAGGTATTTACGTTGCAACCCTGATCTGTAAAGAGGATGTATTCGTACAATGTCTGCACCTTCATCCAAGTCCATGCAGCCTGCGGCACCCCAAGCTCCTCCGTCCGGCACGCACGACACGCAGCTAAGTTGGAAAAAAGCCTCGTGAACGCCATGGCTAGAGAGTTGATGTGCCCAGGGTCGAAGTTACACTCCAGCCACGAAGGACCAAACTCGACCATCTGGATTGAGGGAGATGGGAGGCTGTGGTTTTCTTCTGGAATGTTCTCCTCGCAGGTGTCCACGGCCTGCATACATGCATCGACACTGGCTTTCGTAGATGCATCGAGGCACAACCCAAGCGCTTTTAAGCGGCGACAATATCGTGCATAGTGCACCAGAGACGCAATACTAGCCGGAGGCTTGTGTGCGAAGACAACACGCTGGACGATCGAAGACAGGTATAGTAACTGCACAGAGCACCATGTCTGTGCGATGCGCAGATGGTCTTCGTCTGTGAGATAAAGTGGGACACCGAGACAAGCCGAAAAGATCTCGAGATTCCGGAACTGCAGGGCGGGCTCGATGGCGTGTATGTCTAGTATGAATTGGCGAGTGTCGATTCCCGAATCAGCATCCCAGCGTGCAAGGTCGCTTTTTGAGAGCACGGAAGTTATTATAATCTTCCGTAGTGACTCCTTGGACACAGCTGCAACAACCCCCGAGAGTACCAGTGCGATATCGGCATTGGTGTAAAGACCATGCATTCGTAGAATCACGGATTGGATGGAGCAATTGGCCGGGAATACGGAGAATATGCGGCGGATGATATCAGGAGAGCCATCAAACGCGACGTTCTTCAGCGAGCCGAATGTCTCTGACGCGGAGGAGAGGCGGGGAATTTCTTCGAAAGTTTTCTCGCAAACCTGGATGGTCAGGTCCTCCAGCTTACGAAGCTGTGACATTAATTCGAGAACTTGTGGTAAGGAAGCGGCAGTTATGTAGAATATTGCATGTGTCAGGCTTTGAAGACATGCCATATCCATATGATCTTGACCCGGGGCCTTAGTAAGTGACAACAACGGCAGTGCTTCGTACAAATCGACTACAGAGAAATGTACAAGCTTGGGCGCACACCGAAAAATAGTCATGTATGCTGACTTGATGAGATCGCCAAGGTCTAGCGGACGATTGAAAACATATAAATTTTCATCGAAAGATAGGGAGATGTCGGTCAATTCGGGTGTGATAAGGGCTGGGAGAAGACGAAGGCCAGCCTCGGATGATATGTGAAGGTGGAGGACATCTATGCGGGGAGTTAAGAGGAGATTATACTCAATAATATCATTTATTAAATCGCGAGGGATAGGCTCGTGTGGTTCCAAAAAGGATAGAGTGCGCACGCGGTTGGATATTGAGATATAGAACTGGCGCTCTGTCGACTCCAGGTCCCCAAGAACCTGCGACAAAATCAGTAAACTGAAGGTGGCTAGTAATGGGCTGATGAAATGACCTTTGAAAGTCGAGCTTTATCACCGTGCTCTTCGTTAATTTCAAGAGGAAGCAGCCGAAGAAGCGGGAGCAGGCTGTCGAGATTTTTCCACAGGAAATCCAATGCAGGATCTCGGAAAGTCTTGCAGACCTGAGAAACCCTAGCCATGTCTTTGATGCCCGGGCGGAGATTGAGTCCCTCATCATCATTGTACACATCGCGGAGAATGTGCGTGAGTAACTCGGTGATTGCGAGGGCGCGATGCATTCGGGTGCATGACTGCAAAGGTCACCTGAACATCCTCATAAAGGACAATCGCTATCAGGTTGATATGATGTTCCACTCGACTAACAGGTCATGCCAAGTATCACGTGCCAGGAAGAGACTTATCAAGGCCTTGTACGTACCTTGTTGGCCTCGATCAAAGGTCTCGAAGCAAGTGAAACATTGATCGTGTTGCTGAAAACACAACCTGGGACACAGGAGTAGGTTATGACGGTACACGTATCGTAACGTCCACATGCCGCACCGAGAAGACCGATGCCAAGAACCAAGGAGTGTAGTATGATTGGAGGATAGGAAGATTTCGAAGAGTTCGATGAGGACATCGACCTCCATGGGGGTGATGTGATGAGACTAGCGGACCTTTAATGCTGATGGCTCTTGGTGGTTAGTCCCTTGTTTTTCGACGCACTGCAGTCAAACTGCAGTAGAATCTATTCGGTTCTTTCCTTTTGGGACTTTTGACGCCGTCTCAGATCGAGCTTAGGGTGTTGATGACAAAAGGCCCGAGCGCTGGGCACGGGTGTAGCCGGCAGAGGTTTTGGGAGATGGGCAACCGATCATGTTCGACAAGAGCCCTCCTCGCTAACTTTGGGACTCTGACAGGGATGTTCGGATGCCCGTTGAACCTAGCCTGATTGGAATTGACAAACTTTGAGTTGAGCGCTGTAGACTCAAGACAAATTTAGATGAAAATGATGGACCGAACAATGTGTGATCCTAACAAGTGTCAACAATTATGTAATGCAACACTTGTCCCTTCTACAGTGTACGCTTAGAATCCCTGACGAAGTGAATTACGCAGACAAATTTTAGTCAAGTTCAATATCTCCGAGCCAAATTTGATTGATGAGCACTCAAACGTTAGAATACAAAACGATTCCCAGAAAACGTCGTCTTTCAACATAAATGAAATACATGTCATCTTGAAGATTGATGGTTATGATTCGTCAATTGAATTATAAACATAACGATACGCCTGGGGATACTCGCCCTGGCTCGACCCAGAAAGGAGGGGCACGGTCTCAATATTCACAGAAGCCACCTGCGTAGGTTCAATAGTGGATGTACGCGTGAATATAGTTCTCTCCCGTTCAACAATGCTAGATAGAAGAAGGGAGTTATGATCGAGCCCAAATAGCGAGATACAGACGCACTCTCTCATGACAGTATCATTGATCATACGCTCAGCATGCCGTTTGCTGTGGTTGTCCTCGTACTGATCAGTTTCATCGACAATTTCCTCTGAAATAATTTCCTGGGAGAATGTCATGGCATATATCTAGTAAAGCTAAATGAAACCATACTTCGATAACATCTAACCCAAAAACAATAGCTGTTAGGCAGTGACAAGTGCACATGATTGGTCTAAGTTACCTTCTAGAGTAATCAGACCAATTGCGCCGCCCTGTGAACCAGGTGTCCGACTGATCAATAATAAATGCGCGCGCCCTGTCTGGCTAAAAAAATTGTTTCTATTATCGCCTGGCTTGCATAAATAGAAGCATGAAGTGAGGGCGTACAAATAGTCGAGTGCTTGGAAACAGTTGATTGATGGTAGGGCCTCAGGTAAGATGGACAAAGGAAAGTGTGAGACTGGGAGTGCTCGTGCAGGGTCGTACATCAATAACTGTCACGCAACTGTCAACAAGCTATTCAAACAAAGTGCGGCTTCAGATGCACCTTCTTGATCAAAAGAAGACCCTCAAATGCGAGCGGATTCCCTGGCTTGTGCACGGGAAACCGAGAATAGCCGCTAGTGAGGCTGAAAGAGGTGTGAGTGCGCTCCTGCGAAGACAAAGGCAATTATTCGAATACATAGCGTCAATAGTGGCATGGTCTAGAATTGTATCCGAGCTCAACATGACAACATCCTGCAATGATGAACACCCGCCGTAAGTGTTGAGCCCACCAAAAAGAAATATCAGAAATACTGACACAAATCGAAGTCATAATCATCTCCACGTTCTTACTGCTGAGTTCCAGGACGCCATTGAGAATGCCAATCTCATCATCACGCAAAGGCTCTTTGCCAGTACGGTGGAATTGGAGAAAGGATTTCAGTTCAGCTTTCTTGTAGGTGTGCGTATCGTGAATTCCTAAGGCACGGTCGAGAATTTTTGCGACTGGGTATGCGATGGGTGCTGTGCCGGGTAGAGGTTACTTACAAACTCCTGGGAGTCAAAACTGCCTACACACCAAAGAGGTACATTAGAAGGATAACAAATGGCGCAAATCGTGCGCCGATGGCGAGACCGTGTCTCGCGCAAACTGCTTGAGGTATAACCCTTTTGAGTAGGTCAAAAACAACTCCATAGCGCACGACACATTGGACTTACTCTCTGTCCGTCAAAAAAGTAAGATTTCATCAACCATCATGTTTCGTGATGCTCAAAACAAATGGCATGCGTACCCAAATATAACTGAAGTCGGTCCGATCAGTTGTTGAACCTGATGCGTGGATTCCGCTACTTACCAATGGCAGTCGCTGAAATTACTATAGCAAGTAAACCTCCTCCAATCTGAGTGTCGATAAGGTTATTTTGCTCTGAGCCAAAAGGGGATATATGCCAAGCATGTGCTCACCGCGCTGTCAAGAAAGATTGGCAAGCTCTCGTTGATAATCTAAAACGTGACCCTTCATTATGCAAGACGAAACCATACGTATACTCAATGATACGAACAACGTTACCGAGAAGAAGTACCTTGAACGAGCTTGAGAATGAGAAGGACAGAGAGCAAGTAAAGACTTACCACCAGCACCCAGTGGCGGCCTCTTTGCATGAGGTTCAACACTAACCATCGTCGACTGAAAGTTGGGTGACACCTGTCAGATACTGCACGCACCAATTTGTGCATTTGTCCGTTCCGTCTTTTCTTCTGAAGAGGTGGCCAACACACGAAGATGAAGTTCGTCAAGCCCCATAAGCCCAATTGATAATCTGTTGAGATACATTGGATCAACATCTGCTGGACTCAATGTGCGACCCACCCAGCGAAGACACCCCCCGCAAGAACCAGAATTGCGCTGGCGGTCATTTTCCACCAAAATTCCAAAGAATCAGGTGAATCCTTGGTAGGAATATTGGGGATGAACATGGTACAGCGAAATCACTATGATAATATGCAGATGGATGTAGGCTTTTGACTTATACCGGTGAGTCTAGATTGCGCCCTTTACGCTATCCGCCGTGTGCCGCGGACATTCCAGAATTCTGCACCGACTATCTGACGCCATTATGTTGTTCCGATATCTTTTATGTAAACGTATACCGACCATTCGGGGCCTTTGCAATAGGACCGCTGTCGCAAGACCAAGACAGGCTGCGAGCTGCTGGAGCTGAGGGATTTTTCTGATGTCAACCTTATAATATTCTTCGATATGGTAAGAAAATTGTATACTTACTGAACGTATCCACGTCTTTTTAAAGACTAGTAGAACCGATCTGTCATGTGAGTGACTGTCAGAGCATCAGAGGACTAGTGAGTCGTAGATATCATGATATGATGACGATATATGATCGCATATAGAAAGGTCTTCATTATATTGGAACGTAGCCATCATGTACAACGTCGGAAACAACGTAAAGCACCTAGGGGGACTCACCAATCCCTTCGAGTCTGATATGATGATTCGTAATTGACTTCCTTGGCCCGGGAGAATGCAAAAGATGCAATTATAGAAGACACGCTTCTTGATGGATTGGCTTGGTTTGCCGATATGAAGCCCCATGGCGGCCACTGCGCTGTAGTAGCCTGAGTATGAGGCTATGGGGTCGTGCACGCAGAGTCGTAATCCATGGTACATTTGTGGCCTGTCCCAAGAGAGTATTCGTGTCCGACAACACCGCTCTCCGCAAGATATGCCTTATGCGAGATGATGCGGCATGACCTCACTGCGCGCTGTCCGTTGAAAGATAAGAGTAGTGAGCCTAAGCGCCTGCCAGGATGACTCGGAGTTCAATCGGTGTAGAGCAATATGCGTGCCAGAGCCAGCTACTATGAAATTAATGAAAGTCTTTCCAGTCGCCGTCACTTGAATGCCGAGAGAGGCTCGATTGTAGGATTCCCTTGAACTTAATATCGGTCTTTGAACGAGCGGAAGAAGCCGGTGTTTCTTGTTCCCGCTCCTCCGGTGGCTAGTAAGACCTTCGACGTATCTGTCGTCTAGCTCCTTATCCCCACCCGCTCCCAGTTCACTACCAGCTCTACCATGTTTCATGACGGTGTTTTACATTAATGTGCCAAATCGCTCCTGTGGGCTCTATCAGCATAATCTCCCATCCAGAATTCATCCGAACTTGCTGGCCGCCCACCTTCGCAGCTCACTTGAAGTCACTTCCTCTCTTTCAATCGGGGACAAATAGCGCCATTCTCTTAGTTCTCGCACTCTGCACTTTGTAGTCTCGTCCCAAAATATATTTGCTTTCTCAAATACCATCATTACAAAAACGCTATGGCGTCAACCAAAGACTAGTCACTTGAGAACTTGAATATTAAATGGCGGTACAGACTTAGCCGAAAATCCGAGATGCAACCAAAAATGCACACGTGACAAAAACCTTCCCATATTCCAGAATCCACATTGACACTGATCACTATCAGACATTTTTCTCATGCCCAAAACTGCGACACGAAGTAGTAGGTATCATCATGAAAACGAAAACACGGATGTAGTGGGAGACGAGGAACGGGAAGTTGACGAACTATTAGAGGATAGGACAGACACAATCACGGATAACCCGGAGCTGATGGCAAAACTTCGCGAGGCATGGCAAATGATATGGCCGGTGCATGTCATCGTGGAATGGGTCGAAAAACAGCCTGCGGTATGCTCTCCTAAGAACTTGTGTCCTCGGCTCACAGCTCATGAATTTTCTTATTGTGCAGTGTGCAGCGTGCGTGTCACAATCACGCAAGTGCTACCCTTCACCGCAACAGGGTTCATTGCGTTGTATGCCATGTGCACGTTCAAGGGCCAAACCGTGTCCACTAAAACGCCAGTTCCAAATTGAAAAGTCGGCTGAAGTGCTTCAGCTGACGGTTGAACAGGTCAAAGGGCTCGTGCAGCAGGCGGACGCCTCTTCTTCGAAACTACCGGTTTGTGGCAAACTGTGGAGGAGTACCAGCGAAAAAAACCTTCGTCGTATTTCACTCAAGTCAGCACCTAGAGGTGCGCGAGCCAAGAATGATCAAGAACCAGCTTCCTCGCACATTATTTCTGCCCCTGCCCCTAATCTCGAACCTCTTTCTCCGGCTTATTCTTCCACCGTTCAAAATACACCGCAACTACCCCAGACCGCTCCTACTGGCTTCACAGTCAAACTTCGATCTTTTACCGGCCGGGGTGTACATGAAAAAAGAACCCACTTGGTGGAGCCCGATCCAACACCTGGAACTCCCATTCATCATTCCCGAGACTCTCATGTCACCTTTCAGGATGTGTCACCTGACGGACGGGCGCTCAGCATTCTTAGTTCACCACCCTCTTCTGTAGCAGAGCGCCTGTCATCACCTGATATGAATAACCTATCCGTCAGAGAGGCTCAGCTCCAACCACCGGTGTTTCAAAATGGTAATCCAGCACCCACAGTTGTTACACTTGCTGGAATCGATGCTGGAATCGATGAGGAATTCGACGAGATTCCGGTTGTTTTCGCAAGCGAATTGGATCGCGCTGAAGAGGAGATTGCACGACTAAGGTCTGCCTTGGAAGCACAGGAGAAGGAGGTTGCAAGGCTCCAACGTAACCTCAAACGACGAGACGAGCAACTCGAGGACATCCGCGAGGAACTTGACGAAGTCATTCATCTCCCTACTCCTCGCGCAACGCCAGCCTCAGAACATGAAAATAGCATGCGAAAGTACACTGCCTGTCAGTATGTCGCACGAACTCTGAGAGCCCTGCGCGTAGATGCTGAGACGGAGGAGGAACGAGAGGCTTTGTTGTTAAAGGCAGAGCGTCATCTTGGCAGACTTGCTAATGTGGAGATGGATGGGATATGGGATACTGAGGCCGATGCAGATACCCTCTTCACTGGTCTTGTCAATGGGTCTTCTGCAAGAGCTGCGAGACACGCGCAAAGAGGAGCGGTCAATCCTAGTTCAGCCAAGACTTCTGTGTCTGCATCCACGATTGCTCAGCAACGCCCGTCTAAACGGAGACGACGGGGAGACTCAGATTAGCCATGATATTGTTAATATCAGTGCAAGGTATCCAAACCCATGTTTTGATGCGTGTACGATGTTGTACACTTGCACATGCATGATATACGCATGTAATAGCAGATATTTAGCTCGAGTATTGTACGGAAGTGTTGTGCAAGTCGTTTACTACGGTGGATGTGTATTGTTATGCTACTGATTTACGCGGCTCTCTACACAGTTGTAACTTAGAACCTTCAAGTTGACGTCGACGTGGATTATGATTCGGGGCAATCAGGCTCGCTGACCTCGCATCTTGTCCGTACTCCAGTGTGCTTCCAGTGATTACACCATGACCAGGTATTTCTTCGGGTCATACTAATCTTGAGTAAAGTTGCTGACGATAATTTAGACTAGTGTGTTCCAGCAATTGCAGGACATGTGGAATCTGCACTACGACTCTATGTAAAACACCACAACGTCGGTGATGAACTCGGGCTCCAAACCCTCGCGAACGTGAATAAACGTTGGTGCATTATGCATACGCGGATTTCACGAGTTGTTGACTTCGGGAATGACTATAACCGAGCCGGTTTCTGATAAGAAGCTCGAATGAGTCTGTTCGTGACTTGTAACAATTGTTGACGTAGCCCACTCACCGACGAGTATATAATTATGGCAAACCGTCTCGCACAAGTGTCCGGTCACCTTAGCAATGCACATGGACGCGGGCTTCTCTCTGGAGAGGTAGCTATCATTACTGGTGAGTTTGTATCACACGGTGCTTGTCATACTAGACACTGTCTAATGTTGCCACGTATGGTTAGGTAGCGGACAGGCAAGGAGTTTTGTGTTTGAGAGGGGGATAATATTGATGAATATATGAATTTGTAGGGTATCGGGCGCAGCGCAGCGCTGCTGTTCGCAAAGGAAGGTGCCAAGGTTGTAGTCAGCGAGTGAGTTCCGAATGCATTTTAGACCTACAAAGTCTAACTGGTTATTCTGCTTAGTATTGACGCCAAGAAGGCTGCGGACGTAGTGAACGAGATCAAGGCAGCAGGTGGCGACGCAATATACGTTGCAGGAGATGTTGGAGCAGACGACTTTCCACAGACAATCGTTGACGCAACTGTAAAGTCAGTGCTGTTTCGCCATACGAATAGATGCCCTCGTTTCTGACTGCATTCTAGGCAGTATGGCAAGATTAATCACATCGTGAACAATGGTCAGCGCTTTCGAGTTGTTATGAAGTGCCTTCTGTTCTGACATGGTATAGCTGGTTTCACATACGACAAGATGATTCACACCATGCCAGACGAGACATACGACGTTATCATGAAAATCCACGTCCGCGCACCCTTCCGCCTTATTCGCGCTGCTGCACCTTATTTCCGAGTCAAGGTTCGTTCAAGTTCACTTAATCTAGTTATTTCCGTATCATGACAAGCGCCTAGAGCAATACGCCTGAAAACCGTTCTATCATCAATGTTTCTTCGACGTCCGGTCTGCATGGAAACGTTGGCCAAGCAAATTACGCTGCTGCAAAATCTGCGGTTGTAGGTCTCACCAAGACTATCGCAAAGGAATGGGGACCATTTGGTGTTCGTGCGAATACCATTGCATTTGGCCTCGTGCACACTCGGTATGACATGTCGAACTTTCACGTTATTGCACCTGACAGGATGCAGGTTGACCGCAGCAAAAGAGGACGGTGCAACCATTGAGATTGACGGTCAGAAGGTTGCGCTGGGCATTCCCGGAGCAATGCAGCGCGCTGCTGCTAAGAACACTAATGCTTTCGTGGATATTCCTCTGCAGAGAGGTGCCACTGCTGACGAGGCGGCCGCAGGCATGCTTTTGTGCGTTTCAGTCTCTATCTTGGTACCCTAGCTAACTGATGGTTTGTTCAGCCTTGCTTCACCGCTTGCGTCGTACGTGTCTGGCCATACGCTGGAGGTGACAGGCGGGCGAGGAATCTAATGTCGCATTCTATTTCATAGCAACCATATGCTGTGCAGTTGTATTATTTTCCGACGTTTCTTCATTGCTAGTAGGACTTCATCGAAACTTCAGACAATTCACAAGGCGAACGATTATCCACTGAACGTCTCGTTCTCGTTTCTTGTACTGATGAGCACATCGAGGGAAGTGATAGGTCCATCGGCATTCTCACCTGGTAGGGCCAAGTACTCTAGAAATTGAAAGTATAAGTCGGGTGGTACATGTTCCATTTCAGAAGTGTTGCACAACTATCATTTTCGCAGATCGGACTATGTGCTGTCCTGCTCTGTGGCACGACCAGTATTCTAGAGTCGGGACTCCATCTCCATCCCATCTAAATCGACGTTGTACTCGAGACTGGCCAGCAGGACTACGCGACGCCGAAATTATGGTCGCGACAATAGAGCCTAACGAGACATCACTCGTAGATTGACCAGCTGCGTTCAATGATGACTGCGCAGGGTGGGTGGTTGACGTTGACGTGGCGGATGTAGGTGGTGCAGTTGTCAAAGCGGCATTGATATTGAGTACTGAGTGGTGAGTGGTGAGCGCTAGATAACTCACTCCAAACGACAAATAAGATTTAGCTACGAGAATCGTTATTATTGGCAAGCACAACAGCTGCGAGATATTCGGCTAGCATCTTCTTATCTTTATCTTACAATCAATAAAAAAATCAACCGTGTCGGATCCTCTTCCCTGCATTATCTGACGGTCCACCTTCCTCTCGGGGCCTCTTCTGCTCGAGGAGCTTAGGGAGCGGACAAAGTTTGATATAACCAGCACTCTGTTGCGCATCATCGAGATATCCTGCGGCTTTTCTATGCATATCTTCCAGAAGGGAGTCATCAAGCGCAAGCAAGGGGTATTTAGACTCTGCCGTTTCATAACTGTCTTGGAGAGTCTGTGCGAAATGAGGGATATTCTTGCAAACATTAGAGCATCTATCTGAAAGGATAGATTTGCAGGTCCACTGAAGTCCTCGGATCTGAGTGAAGAAGTTCAGGCGTGTTCCCTGAAAAATCGCACCAGGGAATGCCAGCTGGAATTGTCTCCACTGCGCATGCACATCAAAGGAATTGTTGGAGTTCGCCGTGATCGTGTCCGTGTGATAAAAGAAGATCCACGTATATGCCCACCATACAGATTCGATGTCATGCAGGAAGTTCATGCGGAATGGAGGGAGGAGCGGGAAGTCTGCGTCAAGAGATGAAGCAGGTGGAAGGGAAGCTCGAGGGAGGAAAAAGTACTCCTGATATTCTACTTCTATCGCCATGAAATGCATTGTTCCCTGCCAACGAGTTAGCAACGAGAGGTATCATCTTCAGAAATTCTTACCGTTCGAACGTCATCGTGAGGAATATCTATCTCTTTCGCGTACTGGAAGTCACCCAGTTTGCCGATACCCCCGTTGTCACCGACGACCCAACTCACGTTCCCGACGCTGAAATCGCGATGGACCCAGCCTGCTTTATGCAAATAAGATAGGGCTAAGGGTGGCATGAGCGATTGAGGTAAGGAGAATAGAAATAGTTGCTTCACCCTTCAGTCTGCCAGACAAGCAACTCAGATTGTCGGCTAGAGAGATCACATCCTTGATAGCGACTCCAACATCATCAAAAACGATGAGCGCGTGGACTCTCTGTGGGATTCTGCAGTCCTTTCCCCTAACAATGCCTAATTGTGCAGGAAGGAAGGCAGAAAGTTTATCACTGTCGGGCACGTCACCCGTAGTAGGTAAATGCGTCCTTTCGGAGAGGATGGGCTTGGGTTCGATGGGTTCCCGCTTCCAGGTGTCGTTATGCTCATCTCCGGCCATCGGGTTCACCGTCTCATCCGAGGCACCGTCGATTGTGACATCCTTCCACAGCCGGACTCCAATGAAGTGTTTCTTGGCATCAGCGAAATCCTCCGCTCCCAGCTTCTTCTCGCAGGAGGCCAAGATTTTTTCTACGATCTCGCCCTCAGATTGACGGTCAATTTCTCTCCACGAATCTTTGATGGCAACCGTCTTCCCTTTAGCGTCCGTGGCTTCGTACACGCGAGTTCCACGCCCAACCATAGAGTCCGCGCTGTAGGTGGCAAGTTCCCGTGTCGTGGTGAACACTTCGTCCCCTATTGTGAACTTGTATTGCGTTTTTTCTTCTACACGGATCCGCTCGACAGTGGGGTCCCATCCGAGCCCTTTCAAGGAGGTAGACGCAGATGCAAATCCAAGAGCATGAAAGAGAGAGATGACACGATCAATGTCCTAGATGTATTATACCAGTTAGTACCCTTACATACAGCACGATAAGGTGGCGTACCTCGAAGCAGTTGATAGGCTCTGTAACTGCGAGGAATCCACGATTGCCGAGCCACAGTCTCAATTGCGTGTCCTCGATTGTGATACCGAAGGCAAACCAACGACAGGGGTCCTCGCGCATGATGTTGTGAAGGCTCCAGATTATCTTGTGCAATGTGTTCGTTCTAGAGCAGAGTTGATAAGCCGGCGCCGAAGAGATCTGTGACAACAACTTACGTCTCGGAGAGCTTTGGCATCCTGTTCCTTCTTGAATTCGAATGGCACAGCGATATCGAACCAATGCATCCTGGGTGCAGCTCGATTGTTTGCCCGCACAAGGTATCCATCCGGCAGGGAAGTATTATGACGCTCTGAGAGGGACATTTTCTTCGGATTCGATAGGTAGGATACTGCACAATTCGGGACTTGTTCCAAGATTCCAGAGATGATTCCCTCGAGCTTGAACATTATCTCTTCGGACATTTTCGTGGGTCGAAAGTCCTTCCATTCCAGGCCGTCGTTGGTGAGAATCTCGCTCCGGATTAAGTGATCGCGCATCTCCTCCAGAAGCTGCTGAGAAGGCACGGCACCAACATACTTCGCTAGGGATACGAATGGGACCTGCAGATACCTTCTCAAGTCAGTAAGAACACCCTCGCGACCTACATCAGGAAAAAACATAGTGACTACATAGTACTATATAGTCAGGGTAGTGCGAGTAGCCCCGTCGTCAAGTGCCCTCTATGTACTCACCATAGAATCCCGTAGTAAGCTACCAGTAGCTACCAGGTACTACTGTAGTTTGTAGGAGCACTACTACAGGCAACTATGACAAGAAAATAAATAATCAGTCAAGGGGATTCGAACTCTCGAACTCACTATCAACTTTCTCACCCAACAATTCATGCAACGGCACACATACCATTAGGCTATCAGACCGTTACAATATATCATGTGTAATATAATTTAACAAGCTACCGCGGACTTGAAAGAAATTTCGTTGAATTACTGGCAGCAACTATTATTTATACTACCATCTGCTCACAACACAACAGCTACTATGTAGTGATGTTGTTATTCTGAAGCTTGCTGCATTGGTTCATATATTAAATATGTTTGTCTTTGTGAAGATCACTGCTGGTGAAGCTATATGTAGTGGTATGAAGACCTTGAAAGCCGGTAGCTCCTGTAGCTACCTGTAGCATGCTGAACTACAGCTTACTACAGCACTCCTGCATGCTACAGGAACAAATATTTGCTACCATCACTCCAGGTTACTCCTGGAGCTCCTGTAGCTCTATGTAGCCCTAGTGACAGCTACATAGGGCTACTACTAGGGCTATATAGTGCTATATAGCTGTCACTGGAACTCCCACGATTTTTGTTTTTTCCTGATGTAGCTCCAGATCCCCCGTGGGATAGTCAAATTGTACGGTGTGGCGAGGGACTTAGACTGGTGACCAGCCCGTCTATGAGGCAAACCGTCGATAGACGGACTGGTAAAACTGGGTTTAAATTTGGATCAAGAGCGGATTCTCAGGATAACGTGACCTCTAGCCAATAAAAAAACTAGGTTTTTTCAACAAGTATTGTAGAATACAAAATAAACGATAACATTTTCACTATGTAAGATCGGTGCTTTCAGTGCGACCTTGTCTTGTATAGTAGTGCTGAGGTCCCACGTCGAGAGGAATTGCGGCGTCACAGAATCAAGTGTCCCACGGAGAGCCTCCTTTACTGCGTCCATCTCGTTGCTGACAGTGAGGGAGATGTAAGTGACCGCGTGAGGATGAAACCACTCTAGCATGCGGGCTCGACCCCGTGAGTCCGCAAACAAACGGTCAAACATTTGCTCTAGCTTGCCCGATACACGTTGTCCGTCACCAGAGTTCTCTTTCTCCACTTTAGAAGGGTTGTATATCCAGTCGCGGTTGTACATGAAGTCAGGTTGTGATGGGTCGAGAATTCGAAGGATAAAGTCCAGGATCGACATGCGGCCTTCTCTGAGGATCTTGACAACAGATTTGACACGTTCGTGAGGTGAGAGACGCGACGGAGTTGCCACGGCAGCCGCAGGGAGACCTGTTGTAATGTTTATGAAACCAGAGTCAACAGATCGATTGAAGTTCTCATTGAGAACTGTCGAAGAGACTGGCATCCTTCGAGTAGTAGGTTGAATACGGAAAGCAGAATAAATATACAAGAAGTGATGGAACGAGTCTGATATGAACGTTAAAACGTTAATGTGTCGAACAGCACGCACGTCGATCAAACTTAGCGGTACTTGCAAAGGCCTTAAGGTAGGTGTCGTGCGGATTCTACGTACCTCACGTGATTGTGACTAACCGTGACGCTGTGCAGATAAGTGTGCAAGCATCTGCCGAGCGATGCCGAACGTGCACGAGCAAGAATAAACGAAAAAAGTATTGTGTATATCAAGCTCAAAGATAAAATATGTGCTGCTGGTGTAGATAGTTAGCCAAATGTATAAGTAGTATATGAGTAGTAAGCAAAATAATGTGTTTCTCGTTGTATAACCAGTCAAACTGATAAGTTGGCAAGGGGTCAGCGCTCATCAAACACCTTCATCATTCTCTGACACAGAACACGGAACTGAAGTCTTTTGCCTTTTTTTAGATGCTCGTGCTATAATACTAGATTGTCTCTCAAGCACTTCTGCCCGCGTGTTTTGTTGCCCATAGCGCAAGGGTAGTGTCGCCGTGTCGGCAACACGGCACTGCACATCGGAGTATCAAACACATACATTGACCTTGCACTCTGTTTCTGATATTTTGAATAACAAACGTTCTACTCAATTTCTATTGATTCTGATTAACAGAAAATGACCGCAGTATTATTACCAATGTAACTGATTAGCCGTTTGATGCATAAAGCTCCCAATCAAATGATATTACAATTTTTGTATTTTGTCACATTTTCATCACGTTTATCACGTGAGGTATGTAGAATCCGCACGACACCTACCTTAGCAAAAGTTCACGTGGCTTTGATATTCCAAAAAAGGTTTATACATCACGTTATCCTGAGAATCCGCTCTTGATCCAAATTTAAACCCAGTTTTACCAGTCCGTCTATCGACGGTTTGCCTCATAGACGGGCTGGTCACCAGTCTACGAGGGACTAGGGGTGTATCTGGCGGTGGTACCTGAGACTTCTGTGATTGTGGTGTATGAGTGGTAGCCATCGCTGCGAAACAGGGAAGAAATTCTCAAGGTTGCACAAGAACAAGGCTGAAACTGTTATTGCAGCACTTAAATACCTTTGCATTCACAAATGTGGCTACGTACCTCAGGGGATGCAGAAAGTCAGGGATTTGGACAGAGCCTGAGGCCCATCGGCAAGCACGGCAGAGTTCAACTGAGTTTGAACCATTAGGGGAGCCCAATGCCCAACCTCGTGACCTATCTAGAATAAATAGAAATAAATACAACGCAAACCACACGCAAACCCTAATAAACCCTACACATTACATCATTGTCCACACGCTACTATCCTTCCTGGCTGAGTCGTCACTTCCACAAGTCGTCATGACCTAAATCTCAATTCTTACTTCCACACATAATTTAAAATCTCAATCAATATTTCTAACATGTGAACGACTGATTTTTATGAAGAAATGGTGAAGTTCTTTGAAAGCAGCCAAAGTCACGAAAGACTCACGCTGGTGACAGCCAGCCGAACATTGCCGTGGCGGAGCTTTAAATAGATACTATGACTGGCTGTGACGACTTGTCAGACTCAGAGATAGCCGCTCGAAAGGTAAATCATGATTCACGAGCATCGCATGATCCTGCATATGAGCAGTGGATTCAGGCAGCTTTGCAGGGTGTCACAAATAAGATCTACAAGACCATCAAAGAAGCTGCATTGGCTCCCAATGTAAGCTAGTATTTTACCCTCACATGATTTTTTGCTCTAAATTAAGGGCGATGATGTAATGCGTAGGGTTTATTAGGGTTTGCGTGTGGTTTGTGTTGTATTTATTTCTATTTATTCTAGATAGGTCATGAGGTTGGGCGTTAGGTGTTGGGCTTGGGCGTTGGGCATTCAACTTTGAGCTCCCCTATTGCTTTATGACAAAGCACGACTTTGTTATAGAGGCAGGTCTAAGTTTTGCAAGGTGGAAAGCTTCTGAATAAGGAAACTCCTCAAAGCCTTTGCACAACAGACCAAATCAATGCTTGCCCTTGTCTTCTGAACTCTGCACTGGTCTGGCACAACTAGTTGAGGGCTACGGCGAAATCTAATAAAAATACAACCCACACGTGATGCGTGCAACCCTGAAAATTTACTGTAAGCGTGTATTGTCTAGTATTTCAAACCAATATGTCATCTAACTCACATATCATGATTTTCCTCAGGGTATGCTGTATAACTATTGATAGACCATCTAGCATATAGAATAATTCCTTCATCTTGTGTCATATGGAACTATTACGGGCTGTGTTCTCTCTGTCCCATTACCAGTTAGCTTGTGGAACCTTCATGCAAGCGCTAGGTCGAAACCATGGTTTCCATCTCAAAAGTACAGTTGATATGCT
The DNA here is from genome assembly GCA_016647685.1 of Suillus tomentosus. Taxonomy (NCBI): domain Eukaryota; kingdom Fungi; phylum Basidiomycota; class Agaricomycetes; order Boletales; family Suillaceae; genus Suillus; species Suillus tomentosus. The sequence continues at coordinate 144,817 of JABBWJ010000066.1, read as the reverse complement.
CATACTGCATATCGTCATTATGCAAATATGTCATAATGCATGAACTTTTGAGGATCCCAGCATGGGCGGACCAAAAATGCAGACATATTGCATAAGGAATAATGCATTGCTATCATATGGGTGATATGCATTATCAGAGGGTCATAACTAGGGCAACGAGACATAGTAAGTAGCGCCCGAACCATTGTTCTACAAGCATTGTCCTGCTCAGCTATGTAAGTGTGGAACGAATTGATGTCCTGACTCATAAAAATGTCCTTAAACTTGAAACAAAAGCCATGCAATAAGCCTGCCGCATACACTTGACCTGCAAAGAAGCAGAAGACGATGGGCCATCATTCATGCGTGCAGAAGTTTTCAAACTGTGTCAGCAGCTTGAAACTACATGCATGCAACATTGTGATCCACAGGTTTCCCTTAATTTGTCATCACAACTCCGCATTTTTCGTGCTCAGTTATGGCGAGAGGAGCTACTGAATGCCAAGTAGACTTCTATAGAAATCTTTGTTATTTCAAAGCATAATACACATAGGCATTGTGGATACTGTACTTTTTGTGTCACAAATTTGGCAGACATCACAAACGTCACACCTGTGTGACATATGTAGTCGTGCATATGTCTTATAATGCATCAAGTTTTTGCTGCCCCAATGATGCTTACTATGTACTTTGTTCGCTGTAGGAGGTGGAACGGCTTGCAAAATAGTAGATGACAAATGTCTTACGTAATCTATTATTTTGTGAGCAGATTGCACACAAGAGTGCGACGAAATTGTGTGATGTGCACACATAGATTTTTAGCTTGAGATGACATGCTTCTACATCAGTTGCGGGGGGGTTTGGTCTTATTTTTAGCTTTGATGAAGTGTGTGTCTGTGTTTGCCTCAGTAAGTGCTAGATCTCGGGGAGGACAGTTTTGACTCTTAACGACCTGCAAGTACACGTGTCACGCGATGTGCATGCAATCAAGTCACATGATCTGCAGAATCAGACACTAGCATCAAAATTGAATCCCAAGAATGAGATGTGCTTCGAGCAAGATAAAGACTGAGACAGGGACAATCAGAACTGAAGACTGAAACCTTGAGTGTGAGTGTCACGAGTTCCAAATACAAATCACTATTCATTCCTCAATTCTAAGTCTTTTAAGCGCCCAGTCACAGCGCCTGTTCCTAAGAATATGTTTACTGTTGAAGAAGTTCCTATTATTGCGTCTATTGTAGAATTACCAGAGTCACGTGATTTATCGGACAAAGCCGAAGTCAACGTCATCATGCCAAGTGATACTTATGGAATGTTCCAGAGTCTTACTGCGGCTGCGGCACATGTCATGACATCATAGTTATATATAGAATCGTACGATACCTTTAATTATTCTGATTGGTTAGTTAGTTCATACTCAGTTTCAATCTCAGTTTCAATATGTGTATATAGGTAGCTCGACGTAGTCAGTAGTTCTTTAGTTCAAACCTCTTGTATCTCCTAGTGAGCAATACCAAGACGTACTTGCTGCCTCTTCTCTTTGTTGTGATAACCTTTGTTTGAGTCCTAGTCTCTGCCCAGCGTTAATTCGTTATTGGGTTGTGACATTAGGTTTGAACTATAGGAGACTCCGACTCGCGTTACACTCTCGCATCTCTCTTTCTTTCGCCTGGTCGTGTTGGAAATCATTCCACACCATTAGCCGAAACAAAGCTGTTATTCTTTTGCCCAGCTTAACCGCCGCGATCTTGATCATACCCCTTTGCTCATTTGAGCGCATCCTTTTCATACCTATCCTCTTTTTAGTTAGTAGTCCTATACCAGGCCCTGTCTTACCACAGCCGCCAGTATACAGAGGTGTTCACGACATTAGGCGTGTCACTACAACTTTGAGTGCTGGCCCAAGACCCTGCCTGCTCAATGTTACTATAGTTTCATTTTACCTATCCTTTTCTTCTTTACGCACGTAGGCATTCGTTTCGAGTCAATAGCGGAACTGTCTAGTCGACATTCTGTGCTTTCGACCTACGAGGATTTAGAGACATACCCTAGTGAGACTCGCACTTGTAAGCTTCGGCTGGAAGAGTGATAACTTGTCCTAGGCTTGTACCCTCAGAACGGAGATTGCATTGTCTTCTAGTTTTTCCCACTCGATCGAGTATAGTTTACGTATTCTTTTAGTCAGTATTAGGGAAGCGTCAGTTGGGTTGACTAAAGAACCCTTTGACCCTGAAGTACGAGGTTGATCTGATCAGATATCGGGGACCGCTTCAGTTTTCCATTTACATAACTTTCTTCTTTTCATCATCATTCCTTTTCGGAAGAGCCCTTACGAGCAGCTCTTCAAAAGACATCAGTGAATCGGGTTCCAGAACACAACTGGCACTATGTCTGAATTACCTCCTGTACAAGAACAACAACCTGCACCGGCGATAATATTGCCACTACCCCGCAGGAGATTGTCGACTACATTCACATGTCACTTGCAAACCAAGCAGACAGCTTCAGGGACAGAATCGCTGATCTAGAAGCCAAGAACCATGCTCTAGAAGAAGCAAACAAACTTCTTTCTGTACGCTTGGAAATGCAAGAAGACGAGACTATGAAGATACAGTCTCAACAACCATCATTCGGCTCTGCAGGAGCTAGTCTATTTCATCTACCTCCCCCCCAACATCAAATACTCAAACCCCAAGACTTCACAGGAGAAAAAGACTCCATAGAACTCATGGTCTGGGTATCGCAAGTAGTGCTGTATACTGCGCAATGGCCTACTATCCAAGACGGTCAGAGAATAGCAGTAATGCTCTCGTTCATGAAAGGCACTGCAGCCAAATGGGCGCAACCTTACATTACAAAACTTGCAAAGACCGGAGAAGAAAAGTTGACCATGGAGAAATTCCTGGAAGACTTAGAAGCCATGTGGGGGCAAGAAGATCATGAAGGAAAAGCGATCAGAGAACTGGAATCCCTTAGACAAGGATCTTCCTCGGTTCCAGAGTATGCAGCCACTTTCAGACAAAAGGCTGCACACACTTCATTTTCCGATACGACCAACACAAAAGTTCAGGATGGGACTTCAAGACCGTGTCAAATACAGCTCGCTCATGTTTCTTACAAGGACAAAGACACCATGAAGAAACTGGTGGAACATGCGATCCAAATTGGACGCAACTTCGAGAGCTAGATGCGGACAAGAAGAAGACAACTTGGTGGACCCCTAAACAAGGCCCCAGGACCCCTGAATACAAACCTGGTCCTAGCAGGGAAAGCGACACTATGGACGTCGACGCCAACAAGCAGCGAGGTGCTCCTAGACCTCAAGGAAAGACTGGTTCTTTCAAATGTTACCGCTGCAGTGGCGAAGGCCACATAGCAAGAAACTGCAAAGACGCAGTCGGGTCAAAAGCCCAGGTGAAGGCTACTACAGTGCCAAAAGAAGAAGACTCTATGCCAAGTTGGTTCAAAGCTTGGGCCGCTAAGGAAGGCAAGGGTTTTTAGAGGGGTCGAAGTCAAAGTCTGCGGACCTAGACCCGAACAATCGTTTCTCCATCCTATCTACGTTCTCGGATGTATCAGAAGTATTTATTAGATCCAAATCTGAGCATTTTTACATTCCGATTACGTTGAAAGGAAGAACCGACAAGCAGATGTGAAAGCACTCGTGGACTGCGGTGCATCAACATTATTTATTAGTGAAAAGTTTGTGAAAAAGAACGATGTCCGGTGCCGTAAATTATTAAGGCCCATTCCGGTTAAAAATATCGATGGCTCGCTAAATGCCGCTGGATCGATGACTCACTACGCTGAATTAGGTCTAAAGATCGGTGATCATGTTGAGGATCAAGCAGCCTTCATGGTTACGGACTTAGGAAGCGATGATGTTATTATTGGCATAGATTGGCTAAGATACCACAACCCGGAAATAGATTGGAACGCTGGACATTTTGCACTTACTCGTTGCCCGGTTAAATGTATTACTAAAAAAGAACAAAGACAAAAAAATAGAGAAAGAACAAAAGAACAAAAAAAGATAGAAGAAGTGCCAGATCTGATTCCTGTAGAAGAGGATGACGAAGAAGATATGGCGATGAAGAGGGCAACGGTTGAGGAAATAGAAGATGAAGAGTATCCTGGAGAATGGATCAATATAAAGCCTCGGTTGCCACGGAGCAGAAAGTTGCAGAAGAAGCAACGAAGGTGAAGAAATCGGTCGAAGAGATGGTTCCCGATTGGCTTCACGAGTACCTGGGAGTTTTCTCAGAAGAAGAATCTAAGCGCTTCCCTGAAAGAAAGAAATGGGATCATGCGATAGATCTTAAAGATGATGGCGATCTTCTGCCAAATGCGAAACCCTATCCCTTGTCACCTAAGGAGATGGACACTTTGAAAGATTGGTTAAAAGCCAAAACTGCACTGGGACGTATAAGAGATTCACAATCTCCAGTAGCAGCACCTTTCTTCTTTGTGGCCAAAAAAGATGGCAAGTTAAGACCGGTAATGGACTATAGAAAGCTCAATGAGAAGACGGTTAAAAATGCATACCCGCTACCGAGATCTCAAGATTTAATTGATGCTTTAACCGGTGCCACGATGTACTCCAAGATGGATGTAAGATGGGGGTACAATAATATTCGCATGAAAGAAGGAGATGAGTGGAAGGCGGCCTTCAAAACGCCGTTTGGTCACCATGAACCAACCGTAATGTACTTCGGTTTAACAAACTCCCCTGCCACGTTTCAAACCATGATGAACGAGATATTCAGAGATTTAATTGATGGAAAGACCGTAGTTGTCTATATCGATGATATCCTCGTATTCACAAATGGTGATAGGGAGCAACACCGAAAAGTTGTACGAGAGGTACTGAAACGACTAAAATAAAATGACTTGTATCTGAAGCCTGAGAAGTGTAGCTTCGAACAGTCAGAAGTCGAGTTCCTCGGGTTGATAGTGGAAAAGATGGTGTTGAATGGACCCTGTGAAAGTAGAAGGTGTAATGAAATGGCCTGTACCCAAATGCGTGAAAGATATACAAGCGTTTATGGGCTTCGCCAACTTCTACAGAAGATTTATCTTCGGATTTTTGGACATTGCCAGACCAATGAATGATTTATTGCGAAAGGATGCCAAATGGGACTGGACGGAGAAACAGCAAGATGCTTTTGATGAACTGAAGTCAAGGTTCACATCAGCTCCGATTCTAGTCATGCCAGATGTTGAGAAAAAGATGAAAATAGAAACCGATGCTTCTGATTACGCAACTGGAGCGGTTCTATCTCAACTAATGGAAGATGACCTATGGCACCCCGTGGCGTATTACTCTAAGTCAATGAATGATGCAGAAAGAAATTATGACATTCATGACAAAGAGTTACTCGCAATCATTCGAGCGTTGGAGGAGTGGAGGCACTATGTGCAGGGAAAACCTCATCATGTGGAGATCTGGACGGATCATAAAATCTCGAGTACTTCATGACGAGCCAAAAGTTGACAAGAAGGCAAGCCAGATGGAGTTTGTTCCTGGCGGAGTATGAATTTACGCTCCAACATAAGCCTGGTGTAGTCAACGATAAGGCCGATAAGCTTTCTCGGAGAGAAGACCACAGAGGGGGGGTAGAAAACGACAATTCTGACCGCATTTTGTTAAAACCGGAGTTTTTTACTGTAAAAGCTGCTAAAAGAGGTCAAGTTCTAGTGCAAGGGGAAAAACAATTGCTGAGAAAGATAAGGCAATGCACAGAACGAGAGCCTGAAGTCGCTAAAGCGCTACAAACGCTAAAAGCAGCACCGGTACAATTGCGCAGAGGAGTCGAAGAATGGAATGTGGAGGATGGATTGGTGTTATTCCGAGGATTGGTTTATGTTCCCAATAATAAAGAAATCCGCCGAGAGATATTGGAGTTGTTTCACGACTCTCCACCGGCTGGACATCCTGGACGTGCCAAAACCTTAGAATTGATTTCCAGAAATTATTGGTGGCCTTCAATGACGAAGTATGTCCACGATTATGTAGATGGCTGTGATAGATGCAGAGCAATGAAGATTCACCCAATGCAACCACACGGTCCGCTTAAACCAAATGAAATACCAGCGGGACCTTGGCAATCAATCACTTGTGATTTGATAGTAGATTTGCCTAAAAGCGAAGGGTTCGATTCTATTTTTGTTGTTGTTGATCGATACACAAAACAAACGCACATCATGCCTACGAAAAAGGAAGTTGACGCTCGAGGAATCGCGAAACTTTTCTTAGATAATGTATGGAAACACCATGGAACTCCGAAGCAGGTGATATCGGACAGAGGAACACAATTCATCTCCAAGTTTATGGGACAAGTGTCGAAACGCCTAGGCATAAAATGGAACATGTCGACGGCTTATCATCCTCAGACAGACGGACAAACGGAAAGAATAAACCAAGAAGTAGAGCAATATCTGAGAATGTTCACGTCTTACCGCCAAAATGATTGGGTAGACTGGCTTCCACTAGCAGAATTCGCTCACAATAATTCTGTCACTGTAACCAGTCATAGTCCATTCAAAGTACTCTACGGATACGATCCCGAGTTTACTTTTTCACCGATTTCCAATTCTAAAGTACCTGCAGCTGATGAATGAGTGGATGTAATGAAAGAGGCGAAGGAAGACGCAGAAAGTATGCTGCAAATGGCAAATGAGCGGATGAAGAGATTCTACGATAAAGGAGTAAAAGACGCACCACAATTCAAGAAAGGAGATCTGGTCTGGCTCAATGCCAAAAATATCCGTCAGAAAAGACCAAATAAGAAACTCTCTGATCGACGACTTGGTCCGTTTGAAGTGCTAGAGAAGACGGGTGATGTAAATTACCGCCTGAACCTTCCAGCAAAATATCAGATTTATCCGGTATTCCATGTAGAATTACTCACTCCGCATTCCCCCTCGACCTTAGTCCAAAGACCTCCACATCATCGTCCGCTGCCAGAGATCTTATCAGAAGGCGATTCCGAATGGACAGTACGAAAAGTCCTAGACTCGAGACTGCACAGATCAAAACTCCAATACCTTATAGAATGGGAAGGATATCCGATAGAAGAAGCGACATGGGAACCTGAGGAAAACCTTGAGAATGCACGGTTGAAAGTTCAAGAATTTCACCGGCAAAATCCGAAGGCATTGAATCCCCGCAAAATTAATAAATCGGTGTTCGAAACCCAGGAGTTTTTGGAATGGCGCAAGAAGTTTATTCGTCCTAGTTTCATTCGCGATGACGCTCATCCTAGAGAGGGGGTAATGTCACGAGTTCCAAATACAAACCATTATTCATTCCTTAATTCTAAGTCCTTTAAGCGCCCAGTCACAGCGCCTGTTCCTAAGAATACGTTTACTGTTGAAGAAGTTCCTATTATTGCGTCTATTGTAGAATTACCAGAGTCACGTGATTTATCGGACAATACCGAATCTAATTATGGTGCACCACGCGACACTCTTGGAATGTTCCAGAGTCTTACTGCGGCTGCGGCACATGTTATGACATCATAGTTATATATAGAATCGTACGATACCTTTAATTATTCTGATTGGTTAGTTAGTTCATTCTCAGTTTCGATCTCAGTTTCAATATGTGTATATAGGTAGCTCGTTGTAGTCAGTAGTTCTTTAGTTCAAACCTCTTGTATCTCCAAGTGAGCAATACCAAGACGTACCTGCTGCCTTCTCTTTTGTTGTGATAACCTTTGTTTGAGTCCTAGTCTCTGCCCAGCGTTAATTCGTTATTGGGTTGTGACAGTGATGTAGCTTTGGGAAAAACAAAAACCAGGTGCACGATGCTACCCACCCTGAGCAATATGCTCACAACCCAGTCGTGACCCGGCACCCACAACTCCCCCTTATTACCGGTATTGTGACGAATAAAAACACTGTGTTACAAGAAAAAACTGATATGTTATTACAGCTATTTGTCATGACAAGCATACAAGTCCATCGATGAGTGTACTAATGATATGCAAGTGTCTGAAAACAACGATGTGACAAAAAGTGGTAAAATAGACACTATTTTACGCCAATAGTCCAAGAATGCACACGACTTCCAACGTCCTTGCATTGCCACCACATCTGGTGGGATGCCTCGCAGCAACAGCTCTGATGCGCTGCCAATGTGGAAACAGTGCCCTGTCAATTCTAACAAGCCAGCACTCCTCCATATCTGGTTGCAATGCGTGAGGAACCATGGCCTTGTCATCAGCATCCATCCTCCTTTGGCCATTTCATATGCGAAGAGAGGTGCTGTGGCCGGTATGTTTGAGTTTGCTGAGAGGTGATGGTTGAGCGCTGTTACAGGATTCGTGAGATCGTCAATCTTTGATGCTACAATATCTGCGCCCTCTCCATGTGTAGTCTTTGTCCACGGAATGTGGAAGACTGTAAATGGGATCTGATTTGGCAGTGTATGGTGACGAATGGTTGTTGAGCAGGACACATGTTTAATTGTGTCGAAGGAGTTGAGAGAATCAACGACTTGTTCACCCAGTCTACTATCTGTAAGTAACGATCCAAAACCGTGTATCAGGTTCATACCTGCAACAGCACCAAAATGCAATGCATGCAACTGCGAAGGCAGCTGTGTCAAATTTGTTCAAAAGATCAAGTCCATGGAAAAGTGCATGCATGTGTTCAAGCGTGATGGGTGGCCGTCGGGGATGTTTTGACCAGGCTGGAACAACTTTAGTGAGGCCGGCGGTCGCTGAACGGAGTATACTATGTCCAAACCATGGCGCACTGTGAAGGTTGTGCCAGAAGTGCAGACCTGCCAGCCAGTTCTGCACCGTTGTGGCCGCGACCTTCTTGGCCCAAGAGGCAACAAAAGATGCAAGAAGATGGTCTGATGCGGGCATCTGTTCTTTTCTGGTATCGAGCATGAATCACAATATTGATGGAAGCGCACATGGCCTGCACCATAGTTTTCTCGTGTTTTGACTTCAACGGAGACGAGCATAACATCAAAAAGCTTCAAGACATCTGCTAACGGGAGTTCTTCAAGAATCGAGTTGTGAAAAATATCTGAGTGTGGAGTGACCCATCTGCGGAGACGGTTGCGTGCAAGAACATTAGGGCGCAAGGAAGATGAAGCGATCTTGTTTCCTGATTTCGGTTTTCTCGGCTTTATCATTTTGTGAGCAACAGTGGGCAGTACCCCGACTGAGGGAGGAAGAGCCAGTGCCTCCCTAAGCCGAGCCAAAGCTGCCACGGCATTGGCTGTAGCCAATGCCGCAGAAGTACTGTCACTGGACATATGACACGAGGTATGGTGTAAGCTCCTCTGGGAGCTGAACATGGCTGAGACGAAACGCGGGTGATCCAGTCTCACCGCGAGAGACTGCATCAGCCCAGTTGTGGGCAGACTCGACATATGAAAGCACAAGAAAAATGTTTGAAGCCATCATGATGGCTTCCACCCTGCGAATGCATAAGTTGACTTGAAAGTTCTCACTTCTTCCTCTCCGAAAGGCGCCTATTACTCCTTGGTTGTCTGAGTGAATGATCACTGATGCATCCTTCCAGTCCCTGTCAGACAGAGTGCGAACAGCCAATTCTACAGCGACCGCTTCAAGCCATCCGATATCCCTACCACTCCCTTTCCATCCTTTGCACAATGATCACACATTCCAAAACTCTCCGAGAATGAGACCTATGCCCCAGTCTGTGGATGCATCGACCCACAGATCCACGTCCTGCATTGCTCCTCTCGGCGATAGATTGCGGGAGAGTGTTTTTGTGATAGCACGTTGAGCCACCATCTAAGATCGTTCTTGACAGATGACGGGGGGTGTCTAGCTGCAAATCGCGCATGCGACTTTGAGTATGTGTGAAATTGAGCGATAAAGCTCAACAGGTTAGCCAAGTACGCTTGCCTGTGAGGGATCATGAAAGACACATGCGACAGTGTCCTGTTGATGCTCAATGCATCCGTACATGAGAGCCGGTTACCACTGTCAACGAGTTCCATGATGAGCACGAGTTTTCTGACATATTTCTCATGTTTTCGGTCTGGGAGTTCCACCATATGATTGATGAGGTTCCACAGGAAACCAAGGTATATGAAAGCCACTGCGAAATTGCACCATTTCAAAGGGTGCCATGGTACGCCAAGCAGGCGTGAGTGCTCATACACCTCTGTCAGACCGTGTGCATAGAGGAAAGGTGACCGGGATCCATCCGGGAGCAGCTCCCCCCCTCCAGTCGTGAATCGAAAGAATGTATGATCATTGACCCATTTTTTAATGGGTCCGAGCTCCAGGTTGTGTAGAATGTCGATGGTGGTGTCTGCGACATTTCCTTGTACACCTCCTGCTGTCATCAGACCGAACAGGAAAACATGGTCGATGAACAAATCGTCATCGACTGCGACTACTAGGAAACACTTGTGTGGGGGCCATACAGGTATGGTCCTGTATGCTGCCTCGATGTCCAGAGTTGCTGCCTCTGTCCCTGGAGGAGCTGATGTGACCTGCCAAAGGTGAAGTGTCAATGTGAGCACTCAATGTATGCGTAAATATGCACTTGGGGAGGGGTCCATGACACCATGCAAAACACCCAAATGGCTGACGCACTCACATCACCAAACAATATCATGCGCCGTTGCGTGAAAGACAAGTGTGACTACACACAACATAGCGCACGCCGTCGCATCGCTGAGCTCCACCATCGTGCAAGCTTTGACAAGGTAAAAGGGACTTACTATTTCTGCAACCTGTACTGCGGTTCCCCATTCAGTTGGGAAATTATCTGCATCAAGCCAACTATTAACAGCATAACCGTCCTCGTTCACGAAGGATAAGTCTTGCACTATGTGGTACTTCCCCGGTTCCCCGACTTCTCTACCAGGCCGAGCGGGGAAGTGGCAAAGTGACCCCCAAGTAGGTGCCCTACCTCTTCTTTGGAAAAGGGTCCGGACATGCGCCTGAGTTCACCTCCTCATTGCAATAGTCTCTAATAATGTCAGGTTTTTCTACCGCAGATTTGTGGTTTTTTGGAGTGTATGTCTGCATGAGGGGGGGCATGTCCCCAATTGGGAAGCCATGGCGCAAGTTGAAAGTGAGATCTGGGTATTTATCGGTAAGGTGAAACTTAGACAAGAAGGAATCGTAAGCATCTGCGATGTAAGGGGTGATGACGCTGACACGCATCAACTTTGTTTTGTGCATGGTCATAGCTACTTTTGAGCCTTATTGTTCCTCACTTTACCCGATAAAAATTCTAAGAAAATTCTACAACACATTAAGATTTGATTTGAGAAGTTTCAGACTTAACAAACCTATAATACTACATAACAAGTTCAAATTGGCACTTATCCTATTCAAAGATAAGGTCCAAACATACCATAATACATTACTCAGCATTTTTCCTTACACACTCTTCACATGTCTTTTGCATGTTCTGAAACATATTCAATATAACATTTCAACGTATCAATAGTTCATAGGTGATCAATGGCTTAGTCAGATGAAATGAATTAGTAAGATGAGATGGATCAGTCAGGAAATTGAATGGAGAAAGTTGATATTTGAGAATATTTGAGAAATGAACAAGTTATCATAGGACATCTCTACTATGACTCAGTTTGAGTCATTATGAGTCATTTTGCCATCTGAGTCACAATGAGTCATATTTCCTTATTTAGATAGTTATGCAGCCACATTTAGAATAGTATATAAGGGGCTCTATTTCCCCTCTGAATAATGACAATCTCCCTTTTGAAATCAATCTTCCTTTGAGAGGACAGACAATCCCCCTTTAAGAGAGAGGGAGGAGGATTTGAGTATCTTCCTGAATTTCTCACCTCATACTTGTGTGAACATCTGAGTGAATATTTACATATTTTTAAACAATTAGGAGGACGATGTAGAAACAACAATACTGAGAGGAACAAAAGATGCTCCTAACTGTATCTATAAATGTTGAAAGGTCGTGCGTCGCCTAGTCTGCGTTACTTGAGGAGACAAGCGCGTTCGACCCTAAAGGGGAAGTGAGTGCAGCAAGGATCTAGGGGTATGCGCAGAAGCGAAGCGCGAGAAGGCGCAGGTGCGCACAAGGCGCGGGAACACGCGCGCGTATTAGCGCGAAGCGCGGGAAAGCGTGCGCGCGTATGCGGATAATGATAAAGAGTAAGCTTAAGTGATGATATGATACAAGATAAGAGGTGTGAGAGCGCGAGATGCAAAAGAATTAGGTTTCTACTATGTTCTGCTAAGTAGTAAGTAACTAGTAATAGGTAAATGGGAGGTAAAGTAAGGTAAGTAATAGTATGTACTGCTGGCGCTTATATAGCGCGCCTAAGCGCGGTCATGCAGAGCCGAAGCGCTACCGAGTAGGTATGTAAATATATATATAAGTAAGGGTCCATGATAAAAATAAAGGTGGAACTATGCTAATAAAGGAAATGGAAATATACGTACTAGGGAGCTTGGTGGACAGTGGATGGATGCTTCTGGATGGCTGGCGCCATAGGGCGCGCAAGCGCAGGAACGCACGCGCGCATATACATCGCGAAGCGCGGGAATGGTGCGCGCATGGCGCGCGTTGCGCGGGAAAGCTGCGCCTCATATAGAGATAGCTGCGGGTAGCGCACAGAGTGACACTACAAGTTCGTGCTATGTACTTCCTAGTGTAAAGCTGTCATATCAGACCATGAGACGCACGAGTCTCTACAACGATAAATAAGACTAGCACTTTATTCAACAATATTAAGAGCTTGGCTGCTTTAAGACTACATCAAGAGGGTGTACTCTGTTCTGATTCTGTGTCATACTCATCGTGAGTGCCTGAGCAGCAGAGAAGTTAGTTTTGAAGCCACATATTTCGGTTGATTCGATTGTGTTAGAGGCTTAGTTTGATCTCCTCTAAATTTTGAGAATAGGGAGTGTTTACAAGATATTACCCATAATTTCATCTTCATATTGCATATCTTTGCAATCATCTTCTAGTAGCATCCTAGTACTGCATCACGCCAGTTATCGATTCAGCTACACTATTTACAACCTTCATCTCAAGAAATCCTAAGTACTGCATCAAGCCAGTTAACGGTTACTGTCTCAACCAATCCAAAGTCATTAGAAGTTTGTTTAGAACGACTTTGCTATTTATGCCTCCCCCCCACGAACGACCATGTTATCAACTGTTGGTATTTGTCTGAACCATTGACTGTGGAGGATAGTGAAAACTGGTGAATTTATTGCCAATCACATCCTAGTAAGACAACGCGGTGAAGCACGTCGTCAACAAGATTTGGAAGAGATTCCGTGTGATGAGTTACCGCACTGTGAGCATACATGGAGGATTTCGGGGCCATGGCATGAGGGACAGCATCCGAGGTTGAAAGAGATACAGACGATCTCCTTTGTAGACTTGAGAATGATTTTGTTGTCTTGTGACATACAAACCGGTGCTGTTCCTTTGACTGTTTGAGTGTGGGTACACCCGCTAGACTTGTGTCTGGTGTAGAAACAACAATACTGAGAGGAACAAACGATGCTCCTGACTGTATCTGTAAATGTTGTAGGTCATGTGTTGCCTAGTCTGCTATGCTTGAGATGACAAGCGTGTTCGACCCTAAGGGGAAGGGAGTGCAGCGAAGATCTAGAGGTATGCGCTGAAGCGAAGCGCAAGAAAGCGCAGATGCGCGCAAGGCACGGGAACACGTGCGTGTATTAGCGCGAAGCGCGGGAAAGCGTGCACGTGTAAGCGGAAACAATAGAGAGACTACACTTAAGTGATAATATGATGCAAGGTAAGAGAAGAGAGATGTGAGGTGTAAACCAATAGAGTTCTACTATATTCTGCTAGGTAGTAAGTAAGTAGTAACAGGTAATTGGGAGATAAAGTAAGTTTAAAGGTAGGAAAAGTAAGTTCTAGTATGTACTGCTGGCACTTATATAGCGCGCCTAAGCGCGGTCATGCGGAGCCAAAGCGCTACCGAGTAGGTATGTAGATATATATATAAGTAAGGGTCCATGATAAAAATAAGGTGGAACAATATACAAATGAGAGAAATGGAAATATACGCACTATAGAACTTGGTGGACAGTGGATGGATGCTTCTGGATGGCTGGCACTATAGGGCGCTCAAGCGCGGGAACGCGCGCGTGCGCATATACATCGTGAGGTGCGGGAAGTGTGCGCGCATGGCACATTGCGCGGGAAAGCTGCGCCTCATATAGGATTAGCTGCGGATAGCACACAGGATGGTGCTGCAAGTTCGTGCTATGTACTCCCTAGTGAAAAGTGCCATATCAGACCATGAGACACACGAGTCTCTACACCGGTCCGACCACAAATGACGCAAAGGAGGTTGTCGGGCTTGCCATCATTGGAAGCGCCCATTCCAGAAGGGCCGTCTGGTCTATGAGGAGGGTACAGATTGTACCTCACCCCCCCGATGTTGCCACATTCACAGTTCATCCTCAAATCTATTTTTACCTCACTCCAGTGTTCCTTGTATGCATTTGTATCAAGGAAAACAGAAGTGTTGAAGAACCTTCTGCAAGTCTCAATATCGAATCTGAGGACAGCTGAGAAGTTAGAGGTGAATTCATCCCGCGACATCCAGAACGTGCGGTGATTTGTGAAGCAAAGTACCATGTCATCGTCCGCGACCAAAGCCAGCAACTTTAAGAAATTGCTCGACACTTCGAAAAATATGTCAGCAGTGAGTGTCAACTCTGGGGGGAAACCACTGGTCGTATCCATAACGATCATCTTTGGGTCGTTAAGGACCAGGCCTTTCTTCAGCTTGACACAGGAAGGGTCTTCATGCATCTTCCACAAAGCCGCATTCGTGAGTTAAGTGAGTGGAATGTGAACCTTGGCCTTGGCCAAGTTAAGGAGAGGCCTAGGGATCTCGAAAAGGCCTTCCGTGCCTTGAGCCAAGATTGTGTTAGCACTGGTAAAAATCTTCACCTCTGCGGAAGAGGATGATGATGGTTCCTGCATTGATTTCTCAGTGTCTTCACCAGTAATCCTTTCCACGATCTTCCTCATTGTAGGAGTAAGTGTCTTCAAAAAGGCCACAGCCTTTGTCATCTTCCACCCTATTGCAGTCTGCGCGAAGGGGGTGGAAGGCTCTGACATTGGTTCTTCCAGTAGGTCTTCATCATCCGAAAGCACTTCGATATAGTTGGGATCTTCTTGTAGCCGAGCCTTTGCTGAGTTCCTTTCAAAATGCCAAAGGTTCTCTTCTACTACCGCCTCGTGGTCGTCTAAATTAACATTAAGTGACGTACTCGTCTGGCTGATAAACCTGGCGAGGCGTGCCACCTCGTTTTCAGTCATTTGACCTGATTCCCCTGTGGGGTTAAACACATCCATGTTTTTCCCACCTGCTCCAGCGGGAGGGCCAGAATTCGAAGACTCCATCATTCTACGAGATAATACGTGTAATAGTGAAAATTTATACTAATGGTTGCGTTCGAATTCTCAACTTGAGAAAATAATCGAGGGAGCGCGAGGAGTAGTCAGAAGGTAAAGAACAAGGGACGCGTAACCGTTGCGCCAATCCTAAACGCGCTTCCTCGATTAGTAAGCACTGGTTTGAGCTATTTGGCTCACGCGTTCGCCAATTGCTCAAACCAGTGCACACTCGCTATCAGTTCTGCACTACTAATCTAGCTAGGCCTCCATCACAGTCTATTCTGATCATCGAACTTGCATGCGTACGGACAACATACGTACAATGTACGTGCTCCGGGTCTCAACATCCGAGTTGCCTACAGCACTAATGGTCACCCTCGTACTTGTAGACATGTCTACTAGTGAACACCGTACGCACTGAACGTTGAATCCGCGCTCTTGCGTCGTCGGTCGAGCTCAGTGACTTTGAAGCCGGTTATATTATGTGACATGCTGTACAGTGACATTGTCGACCTCGGAGGGGATAGTACCTGGTTGTCCTGCCAGCCACATCACGGTTAACCTAATGATCGGCTGTGATCAAGGGCCGACAATACTGATACAGTGCGCAGTATTACTATCACTGGCGGGGTTTTTCAAAGGTTTTCAATGTTTGAAGCGTAGCACACTCGTCAAGAAGTTGTTTTTTTCCGCTTCTTGACAGACCTGTGGGAAAAATCGTGCTCTATCACACCCAGGTGAAATCTGATTTTTTTGCGATGATGTTCGAGCGGCGGAAGGAATCCGGTTGTGCGATGTCAGTTTGGCAGGGACTGGATATGCTGTTTCAAAATTTGTCACAGCAATGTCACACTGGAGTTTTATAGCTCCGCAACGGTACGCTTGGCAGAATTTTGAATCTCGATATCTGAACGAGCGTCGAATCGAAGGAAATCAAAGATTCTATGGATTCGTGCATGTACATTATATAGACCAGCTATCCACAGTAAGTAAATCTAAATGTATGTATGTGCATTAAGTGGAAAGGATATGATAGTAATAGATTGAAAGTGAGTATGTTCACAAAAGTGTATAATCAAAGACTGGATGTAGGATATATACCAACGAGGATTAAACTCACAGTCCAGGTCATTGCGCTGGTGAGTGCTAGTGATGACCTGGCCCATCTGGAGGCTGCTATAAGATACACCTCCCCTGTCGACGGGTCTTACTCGATGTACAGTTTTTGAGCGGAGATTATAATTGATGCTGCACTATAGTCACGGTGCGGCATCCACTCTTTCAACAACTTCACTGATAACATGGTTCTGCCCTCACTCAATCATGATATAGAAATCGCAGTGGTAAGCATCATTTGTATAAGGACAGAGATTGTTTTCACATAGTTTTTGTCCTGTTTGACAAAGTATATAGATTGTAGCATTACAATCATTAACATTCAGTGGTGTGACATATTCCAATGGATGATTTATTGTGAACACAACTGCTCGATGTTTTCTATAGGATCTTCACAGCTGTATTCTATAGATACTAGAGAACACTGGCTAAAATCGCAGAATATTTTTGTGCAGTGCGTAGCTTGCGATATGATGATCAGCGAATTTTGAAACCCAATACCCATTTTGAAAAACCCCGTCAGTGATAGTACTTCAACTTTCCGCACAGTACGAAATTCGGAATCTGCATCCGCTTCAACCTTGCTTCCGATATCACAGCCTCTCGCAGCTGCTAGCCTTCTGTCAAATCCAAGGAAGTTTACCTTTTTGGAGATGAATACAACGAGGCAGCACAGGCAGCGCCCACTGCCCGCTGTCCAACTGATTCCGCTATGATTTCATACAAAAGGCAGACAAGTCTGACAACTACTATCCCATCATTTTCCATATTCAATTTCTTCTTCCTCCTTCCTCAATTCCAGTCTCTCAGGAAAAATGGCTCTCGACACTCAGGGCATCCTTGCAGCGGTGACCATCGCAATGTATATTCCCTTCCTATTCGTTTCCCTCAGGTTGGTGATGAAGTACGGAATGTCGCGAGGTGATGGTTGGGTCTTGTTGTTGGTATTTAGCATCAGTAAGTTGTTTAATTTATCGCAGTTATAGTTTTAACCCTGTTATACCTTCAGTCCGAGTATTGGGAGGCGCTTTGCTTGTCGCAGCTGAGGATATCACGCCTGCAAACATTTCACTTTACATCGGCGGCTATGCCCTAGAGTCATCTGGCCTATCCCCACTGTTGCTTTGTACGCTGGGTCTGTTGCACTCAATGTAAGTTGATCCAGTTGTCATCGTAGATGGAATGCGCTGAACACTATTATAGGTTCCAAACTCCCGATGGCTTTTCGAGATATAACAGACAATTTCGCCTTCTTCAGATCCTCGGCATGGTCGCTCTCATCCTTACCATCACCGGCATCTCCAATGAGACAAGTTCCAGTTCAAGCTCGAGTGGGAACACCATGCGCAGGGCCGGTGTGATACTCTTTTGCGCCCTATACATCATCCTTGTCGGCATTTGCGTCCACGTATGGACCCAAGTTGGCTTTGTCATGAGATACCGCAAGCAGGTGAGCTTTCCGGAACGCCGACGGTCATCTGTTCGACTTATTTTCTTACGCCTTATCTTTAGCTCTTGAAGGCCATCTCTATCGCACTTCCATTCCTGGCCATTCGGACGCTCTACAGCGTCTTGTCCACGTTCTCTTCGGATTCGTTCTCGATAACCGGAACCACCGAGCCCAACACTAGCGACCTGGCAAAATTCAATATTTTGACGGGCGAATGGCAAATCTACCTCGTAATGGACATGCTCATGGAGTACGCCGTTGTGATCATCTATGCTGTTGCAGGCATCGTACTTCCCCTCAACGAAGATTACAAGTCTGCAGATTCGTATCAAGATGAATACCCCTTGAGTAGGCCCCAGATGTGAGCACCGAGGCGCCAGTGAATGAGAGTCATGTCCGGTTACGAAGCGGAATGTCGGTTTAATGGACCTAATGATACCATTTCCATAATTCGTCTGTCTACAAGGTTACCTACCGCTCGTAGATATGTTAATAAGTCTTTTATTTAACGACGTAGTGGTGTAGTGTTGATTCATATCATGATCTGGATCTATGATGATGTCATTACCTCTGAGGGAGTAGGGACACTGAAAACAAAGAACGAAGGCCTTCAGGACATCCTTACCAAGTTGACTGACATTGGCCTGGCAAATAGCTCACTGACAGAAATGGATGTCCGAGTCCGATCGAAATCTGACGGTGCGCATCATGTCCTTATAAAACACGTTACACAGTAAATAACCATGTCGATAATGAAGCTGGAGCCCTGTACTTTTCGTGTCACAAATTTGGCAGACGTCACAACGTCACACCTGTGTGACATATGTAGTCGTGCATATGTCTTATAATGCATCAAGTTTTTGCCGCCCCAACGGTATGCGTTATGAGCATATCAACTGTATTGTGATATGATGCTTTGGACGGTTTCATTATATCACCCCTTCAAATTACCGCATCAAAAGCAAGGGATACGTTGGTTTGCGACGCAGTGGACACACGAGGTAAGCGTCTTTGCACGTTTACAATAAAAATGCGACTGACCCTACGCGTCAAATCTTTCGCCCTCTGCCGCACCACAAGGCACCGTATGGTCCCAGCATGAATACAATCCTGAGCATGATGCTAATGGACCTCCTGGTGCGTATCATCCTCAACCCTCTGCGGTCATTCCAGCACCGCCGCAAGGCCACGCATTGGCCCAGCATGGATATCATCCTGCTCCCTCCTACCCTTATCACCAACCTTCCACCATTGCGGGTCCGTCCAATGCGTATTACCCCATTGCGACATTCCCCAAGGTCAATATACTCCAGTGCAGACGGAATCTAGTGGGAGCTCAAACATGGCGCCAACTTCCTTTGCTCTCGACGAGACAACATCTACAAGGCCTCGTAAGCGTAAAACCCGCCAGACCTCGGATGATTTAAGTTCGTCCGTTGCACCATCAATGCGCAAGCGCAGACGCCCGAACGCCGCCGATGACTACAGACCGGGCAAGTTTGGTCCGTACACGCTAGCGAATACTAGTGCCACGATCATGACCATGGCTGTTCACGACCCAAAGCCTGCTGGCACCAGTAGCCGCAGGACCCATGATCCCAACGGAAATCCCCTACGAATGAGGAGATTTGGGGTTATAGAGCTGGACCCGATGCATCCGGAAACGTTCCTGACCACCACTCGTCACAGTCGACCTGCGTACGTTCATGCGATTGGACCGACCAGCTGTTTGGTCTGTTCATAGAGGTGGACAAGATCCGTATTGAAGACCACCTGTGGTTTTGGCATGGGGTTGAAGCGAAGAGAGCCACTTCGAGCCCCTGCCGATTCGAGGGTTGCCCGGACGCAAGGACGATGATGTATTTGAGCCGTCACATCGAAGGGGTCCACTTCGCTACGTCCTATCGATGCCTATATTGCAAGAAGCTGTCGTCGAGGACTGATTCTTTGGCTCGGCATTAGAAGGGGTGCAAATCATTGCTTGCTAGCAGGGCCCTTGCTGAGCATAGAAAGTACGAATTCCGTCTCCAAGCGATGATCAAGTCAGTTTCTGGATATATCGTGCTTGCCGAGAACACGACCTAGGACAGCGTCTGAATATGTATGCCCCCCTTACCCCGCATCTGTTGCTGTTACTGACGTTGCTCCTTATTTCTGTGTTCTAGTGTCGACTCTAATTCTTGACACAACTTCTCTCTACGAGTGATGACACTCATTCCATTTCTATTACCGACAAGCCTTCAAACCAT
This sequence comes from Suillus tomentosus, assembly GCA_016647685.1. Classification (NCBI taxonomy): domain Eukaryota; kingdom Fungi; phylum Basidiomycota; class Agaricomycetes; order Boletales; family Suillaceae; genus Suillus; species Suillus tomentosus. Next base: position 124,633 of record JABBWJ010000066.1, on the reverse strand, counting down.
TCTCTCTACGGCTAACGACACTCGTTTCATTCTATGTATATGATTATAGTCTATTTTACTCATATTTTGTAGTCTTGAAAATTTTGATATTTGATGTCGTCATGGAGGATCCGGCATGGTACAATGTAATGGTGTCTATAAGACATACCATACGCGATGGGGGCAACGAGGGTGGTTCCTAGGTAACCTACGACCACACTTAATGACTTGAAACTTTGACGATGCGAGAGTAAATCGGATTCATTCAGCGGGATATTGTATGCGACTAGTACAGTACATAATAACGAAGTATCATGTAGAAAAAAATTGACATTCAATAAGTATTAACCAACAGCACAGCGAGGGAATGAAAACAGCTAGAAATACAGCAAATGGAATAATCAGATCTCCAGCTACACACCAATGTGAACAAATACAATTTTCTGTTCCAGTGGAATATCACTGCGCCGCAATTTCTTCACAGCCTCGTGCAACGCCATTGCAGCGCGCATGCAGTCTAATCTCCCTGAATCATCGATCAGGTTGTCGTAAAAAGTAGACACAACCTCCTGTGCAACCTCATCCTTGACAGACCACATGGAACCAATCACACCGCGAAATCCGGAGAATTGCATCGCAGTAGCGAGATGTCGATTCATCGGGACTCTTCTCATCGCCCACGGTAGTGTGGCAAGCTGATAGGAATGCGAACTGCGGCTCGTGCCAGTTGGATCGGATGATGTCCTTGATCATCAACGGCGCATCGCGCATTGCGAAGGAAGATTCAAATGGTCGTCGTCGATTAGGCATTCCGTGGCAGGCCAGGTGAAGCCACTGGTTACGGTTCAGGGCATCAAATGCACCCTTGACTGTTGCGTCACTGTCCTCGAGCGACGTGAAGGACGACACGGCAGGCGCGAGACGCTTGGCGACAAAGGCTACCTCGGGAGCTACACATTCAAGTGGCTTCCCTCCATCGGGGTTTCCTTGACCAATGACAACAAAATGTTGCAAGGACCCATCTCGTGAAACCTGCCGTCTCGCACGAACAAGGGTCGCTAAAGTGGGGGTGTACGAGGAGATGTAGATGTGAGACAAACTGTCTCTCTTCTTCTCATAAGCTCCTGCTGCATGTAGAGGAAGCAGTGTGAACTCAGCAGTGGGACACCACCAGATGCGTGAACCAGAGCGAACATTTGACACTCCAAGGGCTTGTGCTACGGAGACAACGACCTTATGCCAAATTTTACGAAGGATGCTGACAAGCTGGAGTTGAGTATCAGAGGAACCAAATTCTCTTGAAGGGACTGAAACTTGGAGGACAAATCAGAAACTTCGGTCTGCGTAGTATCAATCGGAACGTGGACAGGATCTTGATCGCTCGGGACAATCAAGGCGTCGCATCGGTACTGACTAGCATTGACAATGATGACAGGACCGTCTTCAGCCGCCTTCTGTAGGTCGGAGAAAAGGGGAGGTAAGAGAAACCGAGAAAAGTTGAGAGCATGCGGATCCGCGAAATCACGTCATCCCATTGCATGGTCAGTTGCCAAATTTGTGGAGACTGGTCTTCAGTAGACTGATCAAATGCGTTATGAAAGTGAGAGCTCAACCGTTTGAACTCTTCTGCCAAGGCCGTGCCGGTGTCACCTGAAAGAGAAAGTTCATCCAACGGTGTACTGAAGCGTGCCAACTGGGTCCAGAAAACTGCACGACCTTGCTCCACCAGCTCCACCGCAGTCGTCAGAGCACCATGACGAACACTGCATGAAAAAACATCTGTAGCAAGGGAAGATACAGCCTTCCTGATGACGTCGAAATGATGCGAAGAAGGCGACAAGAGAGCATCATGCTGGTCCAGGAATTTCAGTGCAGTGTGATAGGAAAGTGATGCAGAGGCGTGATTGAGGGTGTCAGCGAGAGCCGCCCATGACTTAGCGACACGAAGATCTGAGCGAGATGCTGCATGTGATAAGTGGGAGAGTTCAGAATACAAGTTAAATGCTTCATGAAGTTCAGACTGGACGCCGCGCTGGTGGCATCTATCTCGAAGGCTGAGTGCAAGATCGTTCAGAGATTAGGATCGACCTGAATGACCGGAGGGACGGAGAAGCAATGCATCCCGATGCAGCTCGATGGCCTCATCAAGGTCAGACATGATACCACGCTGCTGGAATCTGTCGCGAAGGCTTGAGTGCAAGATAGTTCAGAGACCAGGATCGATCTGAATGACCAGGGGGACGGAGGAGTAATACATCCCGATGCAACTCGATGGCCTCATCAAGTTCAGACGTGATTCCACGCTGCCGGAATCTGTTGTGAAGGCTGATTGCAAGATTGTTCAGAGACGAGGATCGATTTGAATGACCGGGGGGCGGAGGAAGAGGGCAGCACGATGCAGCTCGATGGCCTCATCAAGGTCAGACATGACGCCATGCTGCCAGAATCTGTCTAGAAGGCTGTTTGCAAGATTGTCGAGAAAAAAGGATTGAAGAGGATGTCCTGCAGGACAAAGCTGCAACCCAGTTCGATACACCAGGTTAGTGATACAAGATGACCACTGTCCGATCTCGCTGTGAAAGGTCTCGCGTTGAGTGTAAATGGAGTGAGACTAAGAGCACATACACACCGAGAGAGCTGAAGCTGCAGTAATGCTGCACCAAAGACCTGCCAGTCGAGAGGAATGATACAGTAAGTGCTCCGCCAGCCCACAAATTTAACGACGGCGGACTGGAAGGCCACGGTGAGGTTGAGGCACCGTTGACATGGGGGCCACTAGGGTATTGCATCGTATAAAGTACTGCATGCACACACCTGCACAGCCTGTACACTGGCCATGGTATCTTGTCCGAAACATGTCATCCAGAATACCATGAGAAAATTTTATGATGAGTTCGTTGCAATTGATGACTTTCAATTACATACTTCTGTCACTTCGGGCATCAACTTTCTCTTGAAGATCTCCCACGATGAGTCATGGTGCCGAAACAAGAACTTTGGTATCCCCCCTCTACTACAGAGGCAGTGAAAATATGTACATAAGACCTTCCCACCGTGGTTGCTGCTTTAGCCAAACATCATGTCTAAGTTTTGTCGTCAGCTGTCTCGGTATCATTGATGACAATCACCCTAGCACCGAGTGCACCATTGGCATTGGACAGTGGACAGGAACTCAGCTTGATGAAAAGAATGAGCTAAGTTGTTGGGACGTATTGATTCTCAAGCATGCAACTTCCAGATTGTTATGCTTGGCCCGTTTCCCCAGCTGCACCTCCAGGACATGCGCAACTCGTGGGCCACATGCCGAGCCTCACAAGCTAAGTTTTGATTCTCCTCTCATGCTCGCAAAGAAGTTGATTTATATACTCACTCCAAAAATAATATGTTTCCTCTGCAGAGAGGTGTCACCGCTGACGAGGCGGCCGAAGGCATGCTTCTGTGCGTTTCAGCCTCTATCTCGGTACTTTAGCTAACTGATGTTCAGTCTTGCTTCACCACTTGAGTCTTGCGACGTATGTGACTGGCCATACACTGGAGGTGACGGGAGGACGAAGAATCTTATGTTGCATTTTATTTCATGGCAACCATATACTGTGCAGTTGTATCATCTTGCGACATCTCTTCGTTGGCATTTCTTTTCCATTTCACAGGTATTGTACAGGTAATATTCTTCTTCACAGGTCGGGGTATGTGCCGTCCTGCTCTATGACCGACTAGTATTCTAGAATCAGGACCCATCCCATTCAAATCGACGTCGTAGGCGAAACTGAAAATTTAGTTCAATCACAAGGTCTCAAAAATGCAGCATCCAGGCCCATCCGCGCGACTCTAGCTACATCACCTCTACTCAAGCCCAGGCCTAACGGAGGCTGTGCTAGAAGCAAAGAGTACTCTCCAAGACAAGACGTTCTGAAAGGGAGTGTGTCGTCGGTCTATTGGTAATGTAAAACGTCAGAAGAAACATTTTACGACACGCAAGATAGCGTACTTACACAGATGACAATAGGATGGTCATTCTTCAGATAATAGTGAATATGATGCGCGTCGAGAGATGCGGCGGTTTTGCCTCTAAAAGAAACATTGGATTAGAGCTCGCAGAGTCGATGCATAATCCTACAGAAGATTTGAGCTTAGGCATATCTCGATGCACGGCTTGTAGTGTCTGTTTGCACGCGCGTTATTCTCTTCGATATCCTTAGACGCAATTTTCTCATAAAATTTCTTTGCATAGGCCCAGAAAGACATCTGCACTTTCGCTTCCTCAGACTCAATGCTATCTGAAATGAAGCGTAGAAAATAACCTACTTTGAGAATTTGAAATGTCCATCCGGCTGTCGTGTAAGGGTCTGTTGTGCCCGTAGCACATTCAAACAACGAGCCGCATTCCGTCCCAGACTGCGAGATATCCTCAAAGAACACAGCCTTGAGTTCATCTGAAAGGAATGTCGCGTGTCCGAGTCGATCCGGGCGACAACTAAGGAGTGCCAGAGAATCCTCAGTTGTATTCTCTGTGGACTACAAATTCGAACATCCGAGTCATCATTGAGTTGACCAGAGTGAATATCACAAGGTACCTCCGCGATGTGCACGGTCAATCCAAGACCGGCACCCTTGGCTCTTGATAGGTGCCGAGTGAAAGATTGCATGTCGCCCCTGCGTGGATCCCCACATACATCAACGCCTACGACTCTTCTACCCTTGTTCTTCATCTCGATGGCAAGACTAACGCATTCCTCAAGGTCCAAGTCGCTCATGCGACGATCGACGGATACAATCAGGGCAGCCTGAATAGCAGGATACATCTCTATTTCATCAAGCACAATTGTAAGGTACCTCTCTCGCGTCATGTGTGTCGTCGCGCGAGGTGTAGTTCGTAGTTCAAGGTACGTGCACTGAGGGCTTTCCGCGCCATCACCTGTGGGGTTCAAGAACGACTGGAGGACTGCACGAGTAACGGTCGTGACTGCCTCCGGAGTCGATGTCAGAGCATAGATGGCGGGCATGAGAGAGAAAAAGTCATCTATTTCATTGAAGACGACTCCAGACCTGAGTTTCTCGAGAGTGTCTGCGACCTCAGTCGTCTGTGCGGCGGTAGAAGGTGAGTATTGCTGCGCAAGTTCCAGTATTGTTCTGATTGGTATAGATCCATTGAGATGAGCATGAAGTTCTGCCTTGGGGAGTGCCTGAAGGAAAATTAGGTCGTCAGGGCATAGCGAAGCCAGGGCAGCAGCAGCAGGACCCGCGATATCTGACATGACGACTTATCGATAAGCGACCGCTTAAACAACAAAACCGGATGGGGCAACGTCAACGAATATGAATATTACTGCACGTGCGGTCTAAGTACTCGGAGAGTCCATTCGGAGGACAACCTGAAGGATAACTACATTTGAGTTCAAGGTGCTTTGAATTTGAATTTGAACGCACAGCCGCGAGTTGGAAAATCAAATTAAACACTACATGCCTACTAGCAGCAGGGCTCAGTACTCAGTCCCAGTGAAAATCGGTCCTAGCGATATCTACGGCAAACGACGATGATATAAAATATATGCCAGGAATATTGTAATAACTACGCAAATCGATAAATGTAAACAATATGTCAACAACGCTCGATCAATTATCAAATGGGTTTCAAATACACATTTGACAATGCGCTCAGTAAATGTTGAACATGTTGAAATTCTTTCAACTTTGACTTGACTTTGCTCAATATTTCAACGTTTGAACATTCTTGCGCATCAGCTGCGCACGCACCATCACTTCACACAATGACGTCAATATGCAGCGGACCAATATTGGGACATTCCATCCCTACTCGCTTCATCTCAGCTTTCTTCTTCCCCTCCATCATCTCGTCTTCCTCTCAGCAAAACCTTGCCGTTGACCTCAACCATCCTGGCATCATCTGACACATAACTTTCTCATGGCCACTAACAAGATAAGTATTAGGCTTTTTCATGGCTCAATCCATTTGCTGATCCCACCCACTCGACCGTCAGCTGTTCTTGTGACAAGTAAGCGCTATTCGCAGTGCATATATGCACATATTTTGAACATTGTGAGTTATTTGGCATTGTCAGGTTCATTCACTGACTGTTTTACATCATCGCTAGCTCAATACCATTGTCCCGATGATCGACACATCCAGCGGCTTCAACAGATACACCGTTACAAGACAGTCAATTGGTGAGTTCCATTAAAAGCTACCTAATGTACTTTAACTGATATCTATTGCTGTAGAACGAGGCAGCTGCCATCATTGTAAGTACTGTCTACTTGCCTGGCAAGTATATTCTGACAATGATTTGTTTCGGTCAAGGACTCCCATGTGCCAGAAGCTAGTGGACTACGTCATCCTGATGCGCGGGTGGGGGTGCTATGGTATATAGAGTATTGTATTTGTAATTTTTCATAATACAATTATTTTTGGTCGATTTGCGTTGATGAGCAAATATGCACAAGTCAATTGGGAGCTATGGGAATATACTAGAATCTATGGTACACAAACACAATCGATGATACAATATCTCGCTCAATGCGAGTCGCTAAAAATCGACTATAAGTCTCATTTTTCTCCGGAAATCGACGTGAATATTGTCACAATATTTCCGTCGTTTTCCGGAGATATGGCTAGGACCGTTTCTCACTGGGACTCAGTGCTCAGCTCTAGTTGCTCGAAAAATATCTTTCACTCGAGAACGTGTAGACCAGTGGGACTACTTGTAGACGCATTTTGATTTATGAGATCTATACACCAGCTATCTTCATCAATTTTCAGATTCAGGCTGCTCGCGAGGAAATCAGCAACGGTGGTCATCATTTGAGAATTGACTAGGCTTTGAGAAATGGTTCGAATCAGAATTCGAAGGCCCGATAACGATTATTGGATCTGAGGACCGAGCAAGTTTATTAATCCCGTATGAGACACGAATATGAGTGCGATGGAGCGCTGACAAACAGTACTTGGACCGGCTAAGTGATATTCTATATGCGAACTAGGGCTCCGTGAAAAACTATGATGTTAAAAACACTCCGGGTTTTTAACGTGTTTTTAACATGTTAAAAACATGTCAAGAACGGAGGTCGATATTCAGGTGTCAAATACCTGTCAATAACCCTAAATATTGTATGTATCATGTATCTGATGCCTTCGGAACAAGTCATGTCATACTTTGACATTCGAGTGGCCGAAAATCCTGAAATATCAAACAAGTAGAATAATTTGGACCCCAAACGTGTGCGTGATATTCATACCATATCATGGACGTATCTCACTTACTATATGTTGTAGAACAAGAAGCCAACACAAAAACCGACTGTCAAATTTCGAGAACTGACGAGTTCACATTTGGAGGCTGAAATTGATGCTGATGATGATGGTTGGTTGGACGAGGAAGAGGATCCAGGATTCGAACACGACCCACTTTACCAGGGCAGTGACAGTCAGACTTTCGTTGGCAGTCAGGATGCTCATCTTGATTCACCTTGCCTGTTGGAATTGCTCTCCGATAGGCCGGTAGAAGGCTCCCACACAGCACCTCCGCAGAATGAATCTGATACTTCGACGTTGCCTTTGGGAGGGCCTGTACAATGGGCATTCACTTTGTCGTAGCTCGAACATGTTAGAATAGCTTGAAAAACTGGTTTCTAGACTGTGTAAAAAACTTGTCAAAAACTAGTTTTTAACTCGTGTCAAAAACCCCTCGAGGATAGGCCTGAGTTAAAAACATGTCATAAACCTCGAGCCGAGTTTTTCACGGAGCCCTAATGCGAACGGAAACATTGGTATCCCCTTGCGCTAATTCTGTTTAGCGGTCGCCGATGTTTCGTCTTCCTGCTGTTGGGACAACTTGGACCACGGCTTTGATTGAAATTGGTTCACATCTATGATGGCAAAGTCGCTCTTCTAACAAACGGCAGAGGCCCAGGCCATGACGCGCGAGGCGCGGCAGAATAGACACGAACTCCAGTGCTTGAAGAGGGTCTCTGATATCATAACTGTCGGACATTGTGGTCCATGACGTAGATTTGCTATGTTGATCACTCGTGAGCTCGTTTGAAAATGGTAAACAAAGGCAGTACATACATCGTTTGTCTTCCTCAGCATCGTGACTATGCAAAGTGCGCCGTCCAAAGAAAGGCAGACCTGTGATGCCGAGCTTGGAAAGGAAGATAACCGCCGAAACCAGGTAAGTCCTGGTCTGGTTCGTGGCTGTCGAAATGGTGGGGTGGTCCCTTTTCATGTACTAGGCCAACAGCACTGGGAGCAGTAGGTCCTGCTTACCAGGTTCATCACAGGAGGTTTTCATGTTCATAAATCCTGCGTCGTTTGATTGCTATCAGGACAATAAAGAAACGGGTTCTGCAACTGAGCGGGGTTGATCTCTTTCGTTTCTGCAGACGTGGTCTCTCGTGTGTGACCAGCGGTCTTTATAATGTACTTGGCCTGTCGGAGAATCGGAATAGTGGAATGGCGACAACAAGGAAGCGATATCGCGCACTGGCCCAGGTTCAGGCTAGCCTGTAGTAGGCTGGGTCCGACTCGGGCCTCATGTATTGGTCACGTAGTGTATAACCTCGTCGAAAGTCATCACAAGTAGGGCTGGGGAAGCACTTGGTGGTAAGATCACTAATACGGATTACTTGATAACTTGAAGTTCAGTATGCAATGATCGGAAGGACAATTCAAATAATGATCCATTTTAGTCATTATGCGGTCACGTGCACTCTGTACGCATTTTGTCTGCGCGCTTGAGGTGTATGCTTTCACTTGCTCTGAAGTGCGATTCAATTGAAATACTTTGTCTGCGGAATTTGCGCAAGGCCTATTCGGACAAGGACACATCATTCTTTTCAGCTTTCACTCAGGTTTGTTCAATTAACACGTTGAATATGACACTCAGGCCATCAGAATCTCGGAGATTATCCAGAAGACTGGTGTCCCCCCTCCACTGCCTACAGAAGTTGCGGAAATACGCATAGAAGACTTTCCCAACGTGGTTGCTACTTTAGCCAAACATTATGTCGCCAGCTATCTCAGTATCACCGCTGACAATCACACTGGCACCGGATGGACCATTGGCATTGTTGGGACGTATCAATTCTATCAAATTGGAAAGGAACTCACAACAGTTTAGCCTATCCGCCCGCGCCAATGTCCTGAATATACCCTTATATCTTACAGCGTTCAAGGGCATCATCTACAAATAGCCGCAGCCTGCGCTTCCAACACAGGCACCGCTCCATGATGCATGAGCCGGGTTTCACGGTATGCAAGCTTCGCCGCGTCTTGATTTCTCCAATTTGTATTTTCCTCAGATAGCATTGCGTCACCATCTCATCAAGTTCCGGAAATAAGGCCGTGTATTGTGGAAGTAGTTCTGGTTCGTATCGGCCATGGCTAGGTGAGTTCGATCATTCATCAAATATCTTTTGCGGGCGGTTCACTTGTATCTGAAACAGGGATGTGACGACACTCTGGCCGCAACTACTAGTCAAACAGCCCGATTGCACGGATAGAAAGAAATCACATGATGACCGTCATGCACTTGAGGCTTATCTTGGTGTCCGGCGCTATGGGTGAGTTCACTCTGGACTTCAAGGTTCAAAGGTAGTGGCGCAGATAGGCCAAGAAGCCTCATCTAGGCATAGAAAACCTTGCTCTTAGATCTTCGCAAATAGCCATTATCGATCGCCAAATGGCCACTGGCTAATTGATAACATCTTCCCATGGATCTGGCCCACTGGGAGCCAGTTCGTACCCGAGGAAACACCGCATGACCCCTTAGGTGATTGTGGTGATGTCGGAACAGAGCTAAGAGCTCACTGATTTCATTCATTAATTTAGCGCTTACTCGAATGTATTTCCCAGAAACTCGCCGACGGGCCACATAAGTCATGGCAAATGGGGAGAAGTCGGCGGTTCCCGAGTTAAAATACCCTTTTCCTCCGTAGGTACAAGCTTCGAACGCACGCGGAGGGCGCACTGTAACCTCGGATCAAAGAGTCACATCGATAAAATTATCCAGTTCGGCAGCACCAAGGTTGTATGAACGGATCTTGACCACTCACGCGCTCTGTCCTGGAACGTTCAAGGACCTCATCCAGACTAGTCTATCACAGGGAGCCGATCTACTTTGTCATAATTCTTGCCAAAATATTATTAAGGCCAATACAAAACCGTTAGCTAGAGCAAATGCAAAAAAAGCGAATGAAAAATACATCAAACTAAGCTAAACCAAGACGCAAACAGCGTTCGGTGAAAATAAATACCATAAGCAAAGCAAACACTACATGGCCCAGTTTCCTATTAATACATAGTAGGTGCGGCATGTATAGCAGTTTGATCACGATAGCTCTGGGAGAAATGTCAAAGGGAAGACATACGACATGTGTGAATGACGACAAGTGAAGGCACAGCGCTCTGTAATGAGTGAAAAAGTGCTAACCAGTCGTTGAGGCGAGCGGGGTGTCTTCCTGTTTTAGATGGTATGCTGCCACAAATGGGTTCCGCTTCCTGGGTACTGCTACATTGTGCCTGCGGCCTAATCATCATTAGGCTCCAATTGGAGCGACAATCTTCAAAGCATGATTTCGCGGATCTGGCGACAAGGTAGCCGACATCAGCGTTCCTGCGAAAAAAATTTCGCAATCGAAGAGGGGGCTAACTCACGTTTTTGCTTATGACAGCACTGATTTTTTCGAACAATGCAAAAGAAGCCCGCAGAATCGGACAGTTACGTGATGGGCCAGTAGAGATTGGTTGCAATGGTAAGATTGTAGAGGAAAATTATAGTTGAAAATTGAGTATGCAAGTTTGTGTCCCGGCGATAGCATTATGTTTTTGAGCACGATAGCGAGATGCGTTGATGATGACATGGATAAATCGTAAGATGAAGAGCAAAAAAAGAAACATCAAATTAGTGCCGCGATTTGGAGATTGGATCGAAGAACGATGCTATGAAAGGGAAGGGAAGAGTGGTGGGAAATGGATGAGCGTACGGTTGGACGACATCACTGGCGGGCGGGGGAAGGATCAATAGAAGGACGAACTTACTCTGGAAGGAAAGAAATTAGTAACTCAATCCTAAAAATATCCGCATAGTAACTAACCTTCAACAGCGGCCATCACTACTCTCAACATTTCCGTATCTGTCGCAGTCGTTACACTTTCTAGCGTTAAGGTTGCGACTTCAGTGAATAAGAGAAAATGCGTACTGAATGTAGATTTCGCGTTCTTTAGAACGTCCAGCTTTGTGAGCGAGTCGCGTGAAACGTCGCCGGAAATAATCTCGTCCAGCTTTTGCGTCCCCTGCTTCACCCTCGTAGTCCTGAGGTAGATTGAGTACGATAATCCAGTCGGAGGGAAAAGACTCACCGGAAAGAAGTTTTTGATGTCAGAGTTGACGATCTTCTTTTGGAAGAGGTCATCCTTGTTAAGGAAGAGAATCTGATGCGGTAGCACGCGTGAAAGGCTTTCAAAATAACGAGGACAACCTGACGTACTATCGATGTCTGCTTGAACCATTGCGAATGGCATATTGAGTCCCATATTGTCATAGCGTCTTGCATTTGGTTCTGGAATAAGAAACCGAAGGTTCGTCTTCAGACAGAGCACAAGGTGCAAAGCAACTCACCGCATCTCGATCCTCGACAAGGCATTGATCATACCCGCTTAGACTGACAAGAAATAGAATACTGGTGACATCCTGGAAACAGTGAATCCATTTCCTCCGCTCGCTCTTCTGACCACCGACGTCGACCATGAGCATTTCGTGGTCTTTAAGATGGAAAGTTGTCTCGGTTATTCCAATAGTGCGAGCTCGGCACTGGACGATATCTTGTTCGGTTGGATGATATGATGGGTCGAATAATCTGTCCAGCGAGGAGAAAAAGTACGACAAGCTGTAGTTGGAGTTGTGAGGCCTGGAGGAAGCAAGGCACAAAACACGAGGCTCACTTTTCAGGAAGAGCAGCCTCGTTCCCTCTTCCATACGCCTGTTGTACCCCGCTGTCAGCCCAAAGATCCCTCAAGGGCTCGTAGTATAACATAGGAAAAGACTCTTGTTCACGGATATCCCGAGCATTCTGAATGAGTTCCATGTGTGGTAAGTTCTCCTCCGCAAGGTGGAGCTCCATATCTTCCATGGCCTCGAACACGTAATTCAGACCTGTCGTCAGGTTGTTGAACACTAGTTGACGATAAGTCTCAACTTCTCCTGGTGAGAAGGGTACCCGATGAATCAGTCGCATTTGCTACGAAATAAGCCTCGTGAAATGACAGTAGGTGGACTGGTAAAAGTGACTTACCTTTAGAACTGTCGATTTTCCTGAGTCGCCAGACCCTAGGAGAAGAACCTAGGTATCATACATCATGATGAATAACATACGAGAGCTGGGCGTCAAACGAACCTTAACCTGGGAAGCCATCCTGGCCTTGGCCTATATAGTAGATGTGGTCAATATCATGTTACCAGGACATGTGCAGAATGACGAGCAAAGTGCAGCATCATTGCATTGCAGACTCACTTCCTTGAGATATTTCTCCGCTTCTCTATGCCTCCGCTTATCATCGTCCGAGATATCCACCATCCCCCCTGTCGACATGCATGCACCCATGATTTCTTAGTCTAGAGCAGAAACGAATGCGAGGCTCTAGAGCTGCGAATGCAACAGCGTAGTCCTATAATTGAAGAACAGATTGAATGATGGATGAGGCAGTTGAGTGGGAGTTGCGCTGATTCAGATGCTCCAGAGGAGTAAAGCAGTAACAAGTATCAACACGCTGGCAGTGCTAGTGATTGGCGTGCCTCGGATGATTCCAGCGCAGGAAAGGACAATGTGGTGCTACGAGAAAGAAAATAGAAGTACAGATCGCGGTACAGTCTGGCTGGCAGCTGGCTGAGACTGAGTGGCCTTGAAGCTCAAATGGGCGCGGACCGGGGGAAAGCGGCTAATAGTAAGTCTTCCGTCTTCTTTCAAACGGACACGGTAAACCGCGGACATTCCTCAAAATTTCCTTGACGCAAGTCAGTGGTCTCCATCGCTCAGCTGAACCCTCTATGCTAGTAAAAGCCTTGTTAATGCGATAAGATCTTTTGTGCTGTACGTTTGCTAATCGCTATACGTTGCTCCAAACCGACTCATTTCAATATCTCATATATGGGTACGTACAGATGTCAACTCTAATTAGGATTGTAAGTTGTAACTGGCAACAGGGCTGAAAAAAAAACTAAATGCAGTTCAACTGGGGAGGCCGCGATTCGTCACGATGCTGTGGTGGCAACAAATTTGGCCAACTAAAAAACTGCACCAAAACTTCTCGCGTAATGAAATCAAAGTGCCCTTGTGCTCTTGTGATGCCGGCCTACTCCATAGGAACGCCCGCTATGCAAGGAAGTCGACCCCCAAGCGCTCGATTTCGGAACCACATCATACCCCCAAAACCCGATCATCCCGCCCTTTCCTGACTGGGAATAGGCTCGTGAGACGGAACTACCACGAAAAAGGTCCCATGAGAATGTAGCTGCCTCAAATCAAGCGAGGTGCACTCAAGTCGACGAGTCTACTCGAGTAACCCACGGGATGGATTCGTCATCTCTCACGGAAAACAGGTATGAGTGGGATGATTTGTCTATGGCTAATTCTGCAGGTTGCACGATTTCGCCGGACAGCATGGAGTCCGCCTAGTGATTATAGCTCCTCCTGCCGACAACCACGTATTGCTTACATATCGGAGTATCCCACTACGAAATGACTGGTGCGGTTCAATGACGGAGCATCCGTGAATACCGCGGATGTCACCCATGTCGTCTGGTACCTGGACTAGGTTTGTGCACAACGACTCCAAGATAAGTACTCAAAGGAAGTCTTGTGCTAATGCAAGGGCCGTCGTGGGTTGCTTGGCGCGATCAAGTACTCTGACAGACAGCCAAGCCGATCATGGTCTCACGAGTCGCTTCAAGAGAAACCAATATGTTTCCCTTTGTTAGTGATCTCGACCCTTGACTTGTGTGGATCGTACCTAACGTACTTGTCAAAGAGCGCAGCCCGGATCTTCAGACCATTCATGCGGCTAGACACCTTAGCAAATCGCCTGAATCATCTTCCAGCCGCACATTAATGGTGCCGTGGTGTCATATCCTGATCTTGTCCTTTTGGTTATGCGTACGGCACCAAATAAGGAACAATGTGACACAAATTCGAGCCTGCAGGGTAACACAATATCCTACTTGCAAACCGCGTAACAACTGTACAATCAGAGCCTGCAGGCCACGACCATATCTCGTAATGGTCTCTGCAGGTTCTTCGTCGCAGGAATTGAGAAGGTGCCGAACAACATCAATGGTGTCCTATAACATTTGGCGTCCCGCCCGGCGTCACAGCATCAATATTGTGAAGTATTAAATTGGGCAGAAGGAATAGTCTGGTGTCGTGGCTTTGAACACTTGAAATGGCAGCCTTGGGTCGAAAATTTTGACCAGAAGATACACTGGCCATTCAATTATTACTTTGTGAGGACAGACCTCTAGTGCAACTTCCCTAAGCTAACCTCATACATCATTCATCTGTCCCCGACTCCAGTATTTGCCATCAATTTAAAAGCAGTATCTCGATATTTCTGAAGGGATGTGATACCGTGGTTATGGGGCATGATGCATGATGGGTCGTCTGCAGTGACTACTACACCTTTGTAGTCCAGTCGGAAGTCTGTCTCAGTGCCGTGAAGTCCACTTAAGAAGTAATGTATATGCCATCCACAACAACATCTTGTCTTTGCACATGGGAATGCTGATTCGACGAGCGTTCAAGGCAGACTGATCTGAGCTAGCCCATACGACCAGCAAGATGCTTCGTCTGTAATCCTGTCACGTAGTGAGCTTGGGTCGCAAGTCCCGTTTTAGTTGTAACAATGTCTGCGACACACCGTCATTATTCACTGGCAACTGGGAAGCCTCAAAGTGGTGTTTGAATTGTTGATTTCGCTAGACTTGAGTATATCTCCGACTCGGAGTCCCTAGAACTGAATAGATTATGATGAGAGCGAGATGCATATCATCTTGCTCTCGTCGTAATCTGTTCAATTGCATCAGTTGCATCGGAGGGCTTGAGTCATACGGAGGGTTTCTGCAGTAAGGGGCTCAGCCAATCTATGACGATTAAGTTGCCTGCACTAATTCGACGGTCGTAGGATGGAATGGATACACTATAACGTGTGGAAATTGTAGTGAACAGATTTCTTCTCTATAACGTAGCAAGTACTGTAAATGAGCTTGGCTCGTAAGTAACGGAAAATTGAAGGAGGTAGTATATCTGCCAGGTACAGCATGCTTTGGAATTGGAAGATATTATGATATGCTACACCGCCCAATACACACTGACCCTGGCCTGATGAACTTTACCTTCAGAGTTGGGAAACCGAGAATGAGCGAACAGGGACATGCAATCTCCTACTCGCAAGCTGCGCACCATTTTCCCCACCTCTGCTGTCTTGGCGTCTTGCCTGTCAAAGGTATTGTCAAGAAAATGCCAAAAGCAGTCACCGTCAGCATCCTTGTCAAATCCATCGTTGGCGTGCCAAAACATGGTGTGATCTGATCCCGAGGTCTTTGCCGCGAGATTTTTTGAGAGTTTCGTGCTGAGGGGAAATAATGGACTCCCGGTGTCTTGTGGGATAATTGATAGTTCTGTTTTACACTCGTTGAAAAGAAAGCGCGCCGGCCATTCGATGGTGTCAGAGATGGGTGTCTCCAATCTCTCTATGTTGACATCGCACCATACGTATGATGCGGTGAAGGTATGAGGAAATTGCTTCCTCAATCTTTGATCATGAGTCCAATTCTGGAACTCTATCTTTCTGCACGGATGCGATGATAGCATCGGCGCGGACGGTAAGGTGTCGTCCCGTCCGCCAAGTAGCAGCTTCCTTTCCCAAGCTGCCCCACCGGCCTCGAAGTCTTTCTCGAGGATCCTGAATTCGCCCTCAGTACCGTGAACGCCAAGAGGGAGCGTCCTTATAAATATCCCTTCTTCAGAACGCTTTCCTTCCCTGTAAAGTGGAACGGTGATAGGCCGCTCGATGTAAAGCGTACTGTGTGGCCAGTAAGATGCCTCGTCGATAATCCTCTCAATAAGCTCCATAGGAAGCTTGCGTTGCATGTACCGTTTTAATCGTAGGACATCCGCCACAGACGGTTGGTACTCAGTTGGTTCCGGGTAAAGACAACCTGATGAGATCGTGATACATGCCTGATGACGATCTCAGTAAAGGAGCCACCGCACCTGACTGCGAAGAACTCTGATCCTCGACGGGTTCCATATAGATTTGAAAGTTATGTGCGGCGAATGGTCAGATTCAAGCCTGTATATAAACGATGGCGAACTAGCGCTTGATGTTGATTGATGGTAGATGACAGAAATCGTTAAGTCCTACACAGCCACCCGGTTTTCGATGAATGTTATTGATAATTGCTCACAACATCCATCAAGCCTTACCACCACCACTACTAGTGATAACATTGTGTCACCATGGTCAAAAATCCTCGGAAACGTCAAAAGACAGGAAAACCACAACATAAAACAGTCCCACTTGGTGCTAACCTGCGCAATGACACCAGTAAAGACGACGAGGAGAGGCGTCTCGAAAACTTGCTATTCGGCGTCCCGTATGCTCCTGAGAAGGCTGGGAAGGAAATTTTGGTTGTATCTGATGAGGAAGTGGAGGATGGACCACATGAAGTAGGACGAGAGTTTGAAAATTTGCTCGACTCGGATGTATGTGCAGAATTACTTGGATTTACCCTTCATTATTCACGTTACCTATAGCTTTTTTTCGTGGACGATCACGCTGGAATATCCGAGCTTAGCCATGGTCCTCAAGACCATGTACAGTCTGATGCGGATGATGACGAAGAACCCATAATACCGGAGGTTCCAGAAAGTGATGAAGATGAAGAAATCTCCATTATTCACCAGGAAATCCCCCAGCAGCCCCAAAAAACAAAAGCTCCCGCGTGGACAGACCCAGACGATGTAAACGTTCAAGTCTCACTCGCATCAAATAATCGTCTTCGCAAACTGCGCGATGCGCCGTCTGATGATACAGTGGGAGGACGCGAATACGAACGCAGATTACGCAGGCAATTCGAGCACATAAATCCAACGCCAGACTGGGCATCCATTGCGCGCAAGAAAAGGGAACGTGGAAAGAGACGACGATCATCAGTTTCTGGATCTGAGAGTGGAGAGGATGTTGTGCCGGAGCTACTGGCATCAACGGCTGGAATTTTGGCGACTGCCAAGTCAAGAACTATACCCCCAAGCACGCTTTCCATTGAGCGATTGCGAGATGCTAATCAAGCTGCGCCAGCGGACGGCGAAATAAAAACGGTCGCATTTCATCCTTCTCCTCACATTCCCGTCCTTTTGACTGCAAGTGCAGACCGCCGCCTGCGACTTTTCCACGTGAGTATTACTTCTCATGTTTTCGTACTTGAACTTGAACTTGGTTGATAGATCGACGGCCTCACAAATCCTCATGCCCAAACTCTTCACGTCCCATCACTTCCTATCACCAATGCCGTTTTCCACCCCAGCGGCACGTCCATATTGATGACTGGTCCACGACCTTTCTATTATACGTACGACCTTCAGTCTGGAGCCTCCCACCGCTCCCCTCGAGGTTTATGGGGCACCACGTTCTCTTCGGGTCGTGGGGACCAGGGCGCGAGCATGGAGATCTCTTCCTTTAACCCGACAGGAGACGTTCTTGCTGTTGCAGGACGGCGAGGCCAGGTTCATCTTGTCGATTGGCGGTCAGGTGCAGCGCAAGTCGTGGGCGAACTCAAGGCAAACACGAATGTGAAGTCACTGTGGTGGTCGAAGGCCGGAGCAGGCGAGCTTCTGGGCTTGACGGAAGATTCACAGGTTTATGTTTGGAATATTGGGCAGCGCAAATGCGTAAAACGATGGCAGGATGAAGGCGGGTTCGGCAGTCGATTATTTGGTGGAGATAGCCAAGGAAAATATCTGACCGTTGGGTACGTTTTCGTTTTGTGAGGCGGGTGTCCCATTGACAATATGGCCCCAAGTTCAAACACAGGTTTGGTTAATGTCTACAACGCAGAGAGTACCATCGATCTTGAGGGAGGCAAACCAAAGACTTTAAAGACGATTGGGAACTTGACAACAAGTATCTCAACGTTGCGGTTCAATCATGACTCCCAGTTACTTGCTATCGCAAGCAACGATAAAAAAGATCAGATGCGGATGGTGCGTCAATATTGCATCTTTCCCAAGCTTTCATTCATTCAACTTCCTGCATATAGGTCCATTGCCCGTCATTGACAGCCTTTGGGAACTGGCCCACGTCAAGTACCCCTCTTGGACATGTAACTTCTGTCGATTTCTCCCGTGAGAGCGAGTATCTGGCTATTGGCAACACTCGCGGTCGTGTACTACTCTATCAGCTGCGTCATTTCTCACAGCAATAAAAATGCAAAGTCCATTGGTCTTTGTTAAGATACAAGAACAAACACACATAATAATACAGATGTGGTGATCCAGTCGCGGTGTTAAAGCTGTTTGATGGTCGTGTAATCGCTTCATCTAGTCGGGTAGCGTGCTAAGAGGTCGCTATAGGTTGTCGATATCTGTTGCGGGATGCGGTAAAGCCTAATTTCACATTGTATTTTGCCTACCTTTTCTGCACGTTGCCGACCATCGGGAACGAAGCGACAGATAATGGTGGAGCACTCGAACCAACGCTTTGCTTCATCAACCATGGATGCACTGAGGTAGATGAATAATGTGTCAGCATACATCCCATGAGATATTCACTGACTGAAGACACTCGAGGCCAGTGTTGTACGCTGTGCTCAGAAGCCACTGACGCTCGTCCAGAGGATAGAGCTTCCGTATAAATAAGTGAGCCAGGATACACTGCGAGACCGGAATTTTACCAGTTCACTGCCGTCCCTAGCGTCGCCATGCTCCTCCAGGACAGCGATAGCTTGATCCACGTAGCCAATTGCCTTAGATCGATCGCCTCCTGTCGCTCTTGTCAGTAGTATAATGCACATCGCTCGTAACCAACGAGCAAATTTCTCCAAAGAAAAGTGTCCGCGGGCCAAACACGCATGAAGTGTGGCCTACAACGCAGGATCAAGTTGAGGAATCGACGACTTCCGCGCGGACCTACCTCTAGCGCTGTGAAAAGGACTAGGTTTGGTTAGCATGAATTTGATCGCGAAGTTGAAAATGATATCTACCGTGTATGGGACAGTTTTTGTCTTCCCACTATGAGTAACATTGAAGAAGTCATGCGCAGAAAGAGCTATTGTGTCTCACTAGAGCGTCCGCGAATGCCTCGTACGTCTCCAACGAATCGCGATCAGAGCGAGACGCTTCCTGCATGTACAATAAGTTGTCTGATTTGCTGATGAGGGAATTATGACGTTCCTCAATGGTGGCCAAGACCGTGGTCCAATCTGATAGGTGACATGCCGCTTCGACAATGAAAACTCGTAAAATCTGCAAGGATGATTCAAGTCGAGGAAGGTCTTCTTGTGATACCTTCTCTTCTCGCAAAACCTTGCTAATACGTTGTAATGATTGATTGATGTTGTTAAACAAATCGCGGTATTTTCCAGACTGAAATAAATCAGTAGAAGGTTTCGAAAGAGAATCTTGACGTACATCAATCGATTCTGTCTGCGACCGCAAACGTCTGAAAGACATAACTGTGCAGAAAGTTATGGCCGCCGTAGTCTTCCAGGTAGGATTGAGGGTACGTACCACGGCCCGAAGCGGATGCAAACGAGGCATTCACCAAGTAAATATAGATAGCTTGGTCCACGTCTACAGTTGCGTGTAAAGTGTAGAGTTCGAGAAGCTGCACGATCTGATTAACCCCAGGAAAAATAGTTGTCAGAAAGTCACTGACTCGTCTCGCTGCGTCAAAGATGTCAGATATCTGATCTTCTCTGTCTTCCCAATCAGAGCAAGCTTGGATAGCACAATTATATGCAGTCCTCCAGAGCCAGGATAGATCTCGTGAAAGCATAGCTGGCTGTTCACATGATTCTGCAATAGTCACCGCTACCACCGTGTTAGAATACCGTGAGTGGTCCCATAAATTTCGACCAACCAATGTTCAGGTGGTGAAGTAATGCCGCCACTAAACGGTTCCTGATACGATTTCAGCCAGTATCTCGGTGCTCGACGCCACAAAAACGCACAAATCGGCAGCAGGTTCTCCAAGGAGTTTCACAATAAGCCTGATAATACACCTTACCAATGTCATGGCTTCAGTGCTGTTCCCCACGTTCTCTCGGAGGTTTAACGTTTCAAGAAGAGCCTTCAGCACGTTTAGAAGAAGATTTTTCATGTCCAAATCATGTGCAAGCCGGCAGGCCAATAAAATCATCTTGCGATCGAAGTCCACGGCGTGAACCATATTGCGTATTGTATTTATCGCTGATAAGTGACCGACCGATTAGAGGCGAGCAGCTGTGCTTCAGAATGGAGATACCTTCGTCTTCCAGTCCTGAAATTAGAATAAAATGAGATAAAATCACGCTATGAGGCAATGCCCCTTGCAGACCTTGATAAACCGCAATAAGAAACTTTACATATTGTGTCGTGGCTTCTGTGTCAGGACAGCGGCGGATGATGGACCCCGCGTGAGCGTAGTCCTTTTGCTTAAGATGCGCTAGGGCAGCCTTCCGAAAACACTTTGAGCTGCTGACAGGGCCTAAACTTGTAAATATAGAATGTGTGCCACAGGTGAACCAATCCGCAGCTTCGTTCCATCGCCCCGCATGGTAATGGCGATCACCGTATTGCCATAAAAGCTATAGAAATGTTTGAAAATTCCGGTATAATTCAATGAGCCGAATGGAGCATCCACGCACAGTGATGCAAGCTGTGGCCGGAGCTTTGAGAAGCTCAAATTCCACGTCACATAGTTCTACACAGAAAGGAAAGTAATTCGCACAAAGCCGTACGACAACGAAGTTAGAAAAAGACCTACCTTTGAAAGATGCATGCAGATCTTGTATGGCTCTGTCGTGTTTGTCATCTTTGGAACAATGGAATATGAGGGATATGAGAAGCCTTTCCACGGCATCTGGGCTCCAAGAGCACTGCAAGGCACGATGAAGGCAGTACTGAATTGTACTCGTGACTAATTGGCTACGCCCACATTGAATCAAAAGAACACTGCACCGTATCGGATAACTTACTGATGCTGAGAAAGCGTCCGAAGTTCCTGTAGGACACTTTGAAACGTGATATGAGGAAACGGAACATATTACAGCATTCCCATAAACTCACTCGGTAAGATTGCTTTCTGAATATGTCAGGTTGTCAATGATGGCTTGTAAAGCTAATGAAAGAACGTGAGTAAGCCAACTCGCCACTATATATGGAAGATGCCGGTCCAGGAAAGTTCACCTTGAAGAAGAACAGTATCTCCAGCTTTCCGCCGCTTTATGACAGCCAACTTCATCCATCGGAGTTGCTGGTATTCGGAGCTTACCTACAGGAACGTGTGTAAATGCCGCTTGAGCATGTCACTGGCAGTACTGTGCTTACGTTGTCTACAGAAGAATCGATAGTTGCAATAACTTCTTCTAGCGCGGTTTCCGCTCTGATCAAATTCTCTGGATCCTGGGATGATGACAAGAAGTAGCCACGGGCTAATAGGGGGCCGATCAGAGTCCTGTTGCGTTGGAGAATGGAGTCAAGTTCACTTACCCAGACTCCTGAGAACCGATCTCTGACTAGAGTTCAATGAGGAGTGACTAGCTGACTGAAAGTGCTCACCTTGAGCTCAGCGAGCCCGGCATTGGCCGTACAATCCAGAGGCTCGATGACGGAAAACGCCTTCTGCATCCATCGAATAGCCTCGTTAGCCTTGCTTTCTTCTGGTGTCAATTTGTTATCCTGATAGCAACTTCTCAAAAGTGATTTGCCAATGTCAAGAAGCTTAGTCGCCAGCGTCTCTCGCTGAAAATGTTTACCATGAGAAGTTTGTTGACTGAATAGGACTTACGTCATGATTTGAAAGGAGCACGAGCCGTCCGTCATTCTCTAAGAGGACAATCAGAGCGGTTCATATCAAAAAAGGACTCAGGGACAACCTGTGACTTTGTCAGCCATAAAGGCCGCTAGCCCTTCATTTCCTTCCCTCCAAGCCTATTTCACGAGGTCCTAAATATATCAACGCCTCTACATCACGAGGATTAGAGTCCTCACTGCTTCCATTCTGGTTGAGAGGTAGACAGTTGTAACACATGCCCTGGCTTGCTGATTTGTGCCACTCGTGTCGTCAATATTTCTCAGCGCTTCTTCATACTTTGAGAGAAAATTAATAACGAACCACCACTAGCAAGAATATATCACCTTCGCCGCACAACTCAGCACGCCCGATGCAGTGTCATTGTGGCCGAGTTCTGGACCCGTGGACGCAATGTTGATATTTGGAGATACGAGATATTGGGCTCAAAACACACCGGACAGGGTTGCGCCAGTCTTACTCGCGATTTGAAGAATATGTAATAATGCTGATAGAACATAAATGAGCGACAATCACGCAAGAATTCTGATCTTCTCCCAACCTTCAGTCCCAGGCTTAGGTTCTAACCCTGCTTCCATGAGGCGAAATCCAGCTAGCCGCACTGGCAAGCCTGGATTAAAGTGAGACCAATCATAGAAAACAAAGAAGCATACAAGCGGCGACGACAACGCGGCTGTCATGTGCAGAGCTTTGACGGACCGCACCGGACGCATTCCACAGGCTGACACCTAAAGCGAGACACTTGGGTTTCATGTTTGTTCGCACAGATGCCGAAAATGATACGAACCTTCCTGATCAAGGAAATCTGATAACTGGCTCTTTTTGCTCGATTTTAGGCGCTGTTCTGTGAATGTCTGTGCAAGCGATGCGATCTTATGTAAATCCCTCGTTATGGTTTCATCCCTGGTAGTTCCGTCCTTTAGCTTTGGTTTTGTCTTGATCAAGAGTTCTTGGGTTACAGTGGGAAACGTTAGATGTATGAATGCGTCTGATGGGAGCCGGAGATTGATACCTTTTATTTCGTCATAAAGTTCCTGTGGACTCCGAGCCCGACTCTTCTTCCCTCCAGGGGACATAACACTATTCTGAATCCTGATAACAAAACGGGAGTAAAGGCGTAGAAGCGCGTCTCGTCACAACGTAACGCGTACCGTGGCGTGACAAAACGCGTTCAAATCAAAGTTGTAACTCCAAATCCGGTCTGTTAACTTCATTTGACCCTTTTCTGATTTTTTTTTTCGAGTTTACCCGTTCAAAAATTATTTTAGAACTTCGCTTACGGCCGCCTTGTTGCTGCACGATCAAACACAGACAATGGAGCTGGATCACAAGCCTGGTGTGGAAGAGATCAAAGCGGCCGCATGGAGGGTTCGTGTTATTTTGCTTGGAACGTTGAAATGATGGTATATCGTTGGCAGGAGGCTCGCAGAGACGGGATATTCGCTGGCTTGACGTCGGGCCTGGCAGGAGGTAAGTTTTGATATTATGCCATGTCCCTTACACGTCCGATAACTAATGGTTGCGTCACAGCATTAGTGGGCTCCAAATTTATGGGCTTTGGCCGGAATAAAACTATTATCAGTGGTGCTTGTGAGTCAAGAATCATCGCCCATACTAAGTCATGACTGATATGAAATTCGATCGAATCGAAACGAACTTGTCTTTAGTGACGGGTTTGTTATCCGGTTACTTCTTCACCCAGGCTTTCCTGTCCTCCAACCTGGCTCAATTGAGATCAAAATATGTCTCATCAGACACTGAAACCGACCCCTGGCCCCGCAAATAATTCGGAAGGCCATCATTATTAACCTGTGAGTTGGCAGTCGTACATGGCATTTGTATCAGGCGTCGAAATCTGTCAAATGTAACTCCAAATGGCCTACACGCTATTACTAGGCGTGGTAAGGAACAAGTCCGACATGAATCGCTGATGCTTTTGTGTGACGGAAAAGATCCATGCGTATCTATCAGACCGGTATCCGTCTGATTCATTGACATTCAGATGCCTACACATGCCATTCTGGTTGCAGTGATGGGCGACTCCGGGATGAACGCTAAAAATTCTCGCATGAAGTTAGGTTGTCTCGTCACACCCGGCCAAACCTATTTCTGAGCTGGACCGTTCCATTACGGTGAGAACCACTTCCAGAACTCAAGTCTGTTAACAATGAGGACATAGGGGCACAAAGTAATGGGAAATGGACGTGTCGGACGGACACGGAACCACATCCGTGACAATTCCACGCAGATCAACTCGTACTTATAGCAGGGACATCAAAAGTCTTGCGAGCGATCTGTAACAGGGCTCCGATGACAGGGTGGACCGCGGAGTGCGGAACTGAGCATGATCAGGCATGATACCGTCATTTCTCACTGACCTATGCGGGAAAAAGATGGCTTCTGCGCACATGCACTTCCAGACTCGGAAGATCATTGGCATCGAAATTTTAGGCTGTTTCGGTCATAGATCTGTCAGGCCGCACCAATAACAGCACAGTTGCCAACTTGCCGTTGTTAGCAGACTTGATAAGTACATCACATCAGGTTCATATAGCTCGCAATTGGTTCACAACTAATCCCACGAGTTCCGACGAGTTCGGAAGTCGGAAGTTCGAAGTATGGTCGATTTATCATTCTTTCTCGTACAGTAGTAGCTAACTATGAGGGTAATGTAAATTCTTGATCTCTGCTAACAGAACGTGGAAATGTAAGTGAAATACAAATGAAAATGCCGAGAATGTATGTCAGTGTCAATGAATGAATGATATTGCGTGCAACGAAATGATATGGCCAAAGTGCTAAGTAAGTTGAAGGTTCGATGTGAAAGGGGAACCGATGAGATGCAATAATTGTGTGCAATAAACAGAAATGAGTAGGACTATCTGCCATAAGACCAATTATAAGGATATACGGGTGATTCCCGCTGACTAGAAGCTGAGTAAAAATGGACGCCAGGTGGTCCTGCGTTGGCGAAAGGAGCCGACGGAACTGCGTTTTCCCGTAAAGGAGGCAATTGCAAAGAACTTTCGCCATACGAAGGAGGACGAGCAAGCTTACGAGACCAGACAGCATCATGTAGGTGAGGAAGAGGCACCGCTCGCACGTCCACATGTATTTCGTAAGGGCTGACAGACTCGGATTGAATGTTCTGTGGCATGTATGATGGGGGCGGATTAGATGGCGCAGACGAAGGCTGAGGCTGATAGCACCGCAATCGGGCTTTGCGCCGGACCCTTTCCTCTTCCGCTGCATAGTCAGTTGATGACCCAGCAAGCGAATAATAATAAAGGTTCTACCACGAATGTGAGACAAATTATTATGGATTAGGGTGAAAGTACATACTTGAGGGACGTTAACGGGTCCTTCCGCAGAGTACGCAGCCACCAGAGTTTGCGGGCGTGTATCACCTTTGTGGGACTGGTTGGACTGTGCGGTCCGTACCGAGTGTGGCGATGATGATGATAACGACATCTTGGCGAAGGACTGCAGAGATTCAACTGGCGACGCCGAATGAGGGGCAGCTGGATAATTGGTTTCCGGAATTTGTAAAGTCATGCCAGTGGGACGCTTCAAGGGCGGTAACTCGTGGAACGATGACGAAGTAGGTGAGAACGCATCAGCAGCCGAGCGTTTCAAACCGGGTGCAAGACATGGCGAGACAACGGGATTTGGTGGTGTCACGTGATAGGAGGATGAATATGTACGAGGATGAACGGGTTGCTCAGGCGAAGTCGAACGTGCCCGATGCGATGTCGAGTGACACCTCCATCTGTAGGAACGAATTGGTGCTGCGGACATCGGTTGAGTATGGCTGTGACGAGGCGTCCGATGCCGGGTGCGAGTATGACGCCATCTACGGCACTCCCTTTCTTTGGCGTGGACGAGTCCCCTCAATAAGTGCATCCATGAATCATACGTCTTCTTCGAGATGTAAAGATTGAAGTCGATTCCCATCAGAAACTCCTTCTCCATTCGGGAAATTTCAGCCAATTCGATACCAGAAACCTCCGACCAAGTCTTATTGGTGTACGTGTTGCTAGAATAATACTTGAGAACACAATGACGTAAATAGGCACATTGAACTCACTCGTCAAGAAATTTATTTGCCATCATGAGCGCGGCGACTGCAATGCGAAACTCACTTCCCGGTAAACCAGCGGTGAAACGGTTACGTTCCTTGAGTCGCCATATGTAATGGAGAGACAAGACGATCACCGACTGGCTGACCTGGGTAGTTTCTAGCAACTTCTGCATGAAAGACACAAAGGTAGGTGTTGCAGCAAGCTGAAGAGAGGAGGTGGCGGCAGGAATCTCAGGGGAATAGGGAGGAGTGAGGGGTTGGGTAGATGTAGAGCTCGACAGTGACACAGAGAACCATAGGTAGCATATCATTTCGCAAGTTTTCTCTGCGATATAATGTGACGATCTCTTTAAAGAGTCATCAAACCAATCAATTGGCCGAGGGACATCTTCAGCAGGCTTTTGCTGAAAGGGATGTGCATGCTGGTCCATCTCGTGCACAAACGGTTCAGGTGACACGTTCGCGACGTGTACTGGTCGCGACCAGGTGGACGCGTCCTGAGTACGCGGGGGTGTTACTTTGAGTAGATCAAAAACCAATCGTGACAACAAGAGCAAAAGACACGTACTTGGATGCATGTAGGATACCTGACGATCAAAGTGAGCAATGGGGGGCAAGGACGTCACCTGTGGTGCCCCGAGCCTTGGTAGAGAAGCTGACATTGGGGGAGTCAGGAGACCTGTGTGTCCTAAAGGACGCCAAGCTGACCAGGTGGCTAGGAGTTCAGTGGGGAGTGAGGGACGTGATGATGAGCCCATTGTGCAAGGAGTTAAAGGTAGAGATGGTGGAGTATAAAGGGCCATGAGGAGAAGAGAACTTCAGTTCGGGAGGACCAGAGATAGAGGTGTCGGGATCATGAAGATATATAAAAAGGAAATGTCGTATGTATTGCTTGGAGGTGTAAAATTGGCGGACATGGTTGACATATTCCGCTTAGAGACAAAAACAGGGGATACCGTGTCTAGCCACCCGGAATGCTAAGGGTTGAAGTGAGTTGATTGAATTGGAAGAACCTACAAAATTGTAGCGCCTCCGAGCCCGCTTCGTAGTCTTTAGTAACAGTTCGCGCTCCGTTAGATCTTGGACGTTTTTTTGTTAAGATTGACTTACCCGTCAAATTTGTCTGATTTTCACAGATTTAACCTTAATTACTTGACTAACATTTTCATCGGCATAAACGGCATGGGGGAATCCCCAGGGATTCCCCATAGCCTTACCACTAACCACTTTCCTAGTTTGGTAATCCATAGTCACATGACCACTTTCGTCAACTTCCAGAACTCATTCAAGACTCACTATAAAAATTTACTGACCGCGGTCAACTCGACTCCATCGTCTCCTTTGTTCATACTACTGGCCATGATCTCGGTTTCACCCCTTCTCGGCATCACGTGACTTGGCGTCTGCCAACCCGGAACTTCCCCTGTTCCACTTCTTTTGCAGAAATTACTCAATCGGTGTTTTTGTAAAATAATTATGACAGCCTCCGGTACAATGCTCTTTGTCGCCGATCTGAATCCAAAGTCTACATTGTTAGGCTAACCTGTGTGGAGTAATCATATCCATCACACCGAGAATCAACTCAGTTTGTAGCACAGGTAAGAAGAACCCAAGCAATGTTTTCATCAAGCCCGCGGTGCTCTAGCTGTGACGTGAGATTTCTGCTGAGAAACTACCAACGATCCATAGCAATGGCATGCGACTTCGGAAAGTGATTATACTACCTTCAAAGGCGGTAAGTTTCCGGACCTGGTTCATCCAAAACAGTCATTTCTATTAATTTTACAATCACCCTTCTCCCGTGATTGAGTCGGATGCTGTGTTCGATCGGGCACAGCACAACCTGGACACACCAATTACCCTTTGTGTTAAAAATGGGGGTCCTCCTCAACATGAAAAAAAAAAAGTTCTGGCAGAGGTAACTTACGGTAACGTGGAGGTTGAAATGGATGTGAGATGTCAGAATGTCATGGTAAACGCTCGCGGCAGAATTAACCCCTTGGCTGTTTCTAGGAAAATATATAATATCAATATGCAAGGTTCAATGTGACATGGAGTACCACCTTTGATCAAGGGCCAGGTAATGCCATGCCGTTTCCACAACAAAACATCCGATTCAAATCACTTATGGATAGCACCAAGATAGCTACAGCATGCCGTGGCACGCACACTCACAGTCAAAGCCCCGAGTAGCGATACGAATCTTCTTGGTCAACCACGCGTGCCCAAAGTGAAATATCATAAGATTACTACAAAGGCTCAACAAAAGCATTGTTTTCATATTGGGTGCCTTGTGGCGTACAGCCACCAGTACTTGACCTGAAAAAAAAAACAGATAAGATAATATTAATATAAGTTATCGCCGCGTCAGGCCAGCCCAGGCCAAGCCTCGCCACGCCGCCCATTGTCCGTAATTATAAGCTTAGCGATGGCTCTCAGGAGTGTTTCAGGAGAATTCGACCATGTTCCACTTAGTACACGATACAGGGAGACGGGATCAGTGCACGGGCTTTTCTCACTATTGACACCTTGTGGTTAAGGTACGTGAGGGTACAAATAATTGTTCGTCACGGAAGGCTCTTTTACATTTGGGGCGTGAGTTGGCTAATGTAGCACATACGTTCTCGCTTGATTGATGAAGCTGAGGCAGGTGGCAGGTACTAGTGGGCGGCGGTTAGCAAAGATGGTAAGTAGTAAGCAGTCGTCAAACGCTAATATCACTTCTCTTCGATATCAAGCCAGCCGCAGCGCCAGGCGATGGCTTAATTGAACGTAACTTGATCCGGTAAGCCCATTAGACAGCAAGTCCCCGCACGGCGCCATCTCCCTGATTCCATGATCAATTGGCACAAGTCCATTACTACTGATTTCCATGCGCCAGAAGCGGACAAAGTGGCGTACATACGAAGATTTGGACCCAACGCCGCATCATGGACTTTCAGCGGGTTTGCTGTACTGAGCCACTGTCCAGAATCAACGGCAATCTACTTATAGGCGCTCCCCAGTGAACTTTCACTTATTTGGCAAACACCCATGGCACTATCGCTACGCAACGGGCAAACCGGCCCCAGTTTGTCATCTTCTCTGCCGCATGCACATGTCTGTATGACTGTCACGCGTGATCCAGCCCATGGAGGCGAGCATACCGTAGCCAAGTAGCCCGGGACGCAAATCACAGAAACCATATCGACATTTGACAATGCCACGTTCAATCATCGGCCCTGTTTGGCTGACAACGATATTTGCCGCTACTTTCCGCAGCTCAAGCCAAATGGATCCTACGCTTGTACCCATAATCACCGAGGCATTTCACTGTCGCTAAAATGACATCTTGGTCGAATTTCGCCCGTGAAATGAGGGTGGACCCGTATTTTGAAATATCGGTCGAAATGGACTTTGGAAAGGATGCGCGGCTTCGGGCTGCACATGGGTTCCGCTGTAAAAGTTTCCGAGCGAGAAGCTGCCATTGCCATTGGTGCTATCCATAGTGGCACACCAAAATGGCCAAGCCAAGCCATCCGGATCTGAGTATAAACAAACCTTCCCAAACTCGTGAGTCCATGACCCTGCGGTGTCATTAGACATTTGATGAACGCAAGGAAAAGGACACTTTTGATATTCGGCTGTGGCCATTGATCTAGCGGTAACGAACAAGTGACAGGGCTCATTTCTGGATGATAGAACCACGGAGGTATCTTAGTAGACGAACTAGTACCTACTAGTATAGTATGTACTACTGTAACTCTGTAGTCAAACGTTAGGAAACTAAAAAGCTCAAAAGCGCCACCAAGTAAGGTTTTGCACCAACGCGGCTGTTGGCCATGCTATCGGCGTTGAAAACTTCTTGCCAAGAATATCAGCCGGTGTGTGCGTTTATTTGAAACAGACGATCCGAAACTATTCGCCTGTGACCTTGAGAACCGTGCCACGAGCAAGGCCGTTACCCCATCCATGGGAGTGGGCGCACAACTCAAGGCTCAGTTAGCCATAGTCTTTAGATACTAACGGCTTACTCCCAAAGGAGATACTTCTGTTATGCTCCAAACTGAATAGTCAAGGTGACTGGCACTGTATTCCCGAAATTCCCACATAGATCAGCATGTGCGATGTCGTCAGTACTAATATTGAGTGTTCCGGTGTTCGCAGAAGTCACATCAGACTATACTAGTAAGTAGAAATACGAGGCCATATGGATTCGAGAAACTGAGTTCCAATACTATGAGCTGTTGTAGTAATTACATACACGTGTTCGTGCATAGGTACTATGATACCGGGGCACGTGGTATCCAGACTAAGGATATCAGAACAGTTGAACAAAGGTAATGCAGCGTTTGAGCGGTGCACGTACATTCTGCCCACAGTGCGGCGAAATCGTGAGACATATGTAGGCGACCCGTTATTTACGTGTGGGAGATATCAACGTGTACAGGCGCACGTTTCGTAAAAAAAAAACGCGGATCTTGCAGTCACCGGTTACTCTCAGTCCGCAAAGGGCCATCCAAGAACCGGACCGTACAACGTTGAAACGTTGACAGTCCGTCTTGGGCGGTATAGGCCAGGGCGTCCGAGTCCTATACAATGATTTCGCAGTACGTATATGCAACGCACCTAATCTGACCTAATCAGGAATTGCCTTGCAATGCAGCGACTGGAGGCAGGCCGCGGCGTCCTCTTCTAAGCAGCTGTACTTAGTGTGTCAAATTGTAATCAGAACCAAGTGTCCTCGATGTAAAGTCCTTGAGGCCTTGAGGAGCCATATTGAAACGTTCATGCAAGGGCCCGAAGGCAAACCCGAAGTCTTCACCCAGGTGTAGTAGTAGAGTGGCGCCGTGTCGTGCCATTGACTTCATTTCAGGTAGATGCACATAATGAGCGCACAGGCTGCCTTTGATCGACGAGGCCAGGTTCTAGAAGGACCACAGAGCACAAGTCGTCGATTCTAATTTACTGTCGTGGGTTTAGGGAGAGACCAAGCATGCTTGACTCGTCTGGAAGTGGCGTGGGATCGCAATTCAACCTTGCAGTCGTTGTCCGTCGCATTCACATACTCGTAGGGCGACGAGCCCGCTCTCTGTCTTTTCACACAATACCCGCCGGGTGGTTTACTTGCAGGCCAGTTACCTGAAAACTCGCCAGATATTCTCTTTGAATAGTTTGAACTAATCACGTTTCGCTCGCTTTTGTTCAATCTCTTCACAACGCACGTTGAACGTAACCAGGCCAGGGCCCTGCCGCTGCATACACCAAATATCACCCGACATTCACCTATCGAACGCTCACACAACACCCCTTTAATTGCTCATATCTAGACGGAGCCATGGCCATCACGTTTGGCTCCTTCGATGGAGTGTGCAGCACTGCTGCTCTCGTCATTTGTCCATTGATGGGCACCTCTGGAGAAGGCGTAGAGCCTACTTGCTACTCACGCAACGTTCAAATCGGCCAGACCCTCATCTTTCAGCCTTGTATGTATTCCAAGACCATGAATGTGGCTTACTCACCGATCAAGGCTGACTTTCATCCGCTTAGCTACATGTTTTGTTCACATCGTCGCAATAATCATGACTGCAATTATGATCTACCATATCCGCTCAAAGTACACTGCAGTGGGACGAAAAGAGATCGTGATGTTTTTTTGGATGTACATGGTCATCGAACTTCTCGCAATGTTCCTAGACTCGGGAATCATACCGACTTCAAACGTCAGCTATCCTGTGAGTTATCATGCAAAATCATGTGATGATCTTATACCAAATGTACGTAGTGGTTTGCTGCAGGTTATACAGGTCTAGTAGCAGCTGCCTACTGCTGTCTGCTCATCAACGGCTTCGTTGGATTCCAATTCGCTGAAGACGGGACGCCTCTCTCTCTTTGGCTCCTTCGGATATGCTGTTTCGCCGTCTTCGGAGCATCATTCTTCATCGCTATCGCCACCTTCAAATCTTTTGTTTCATTCTCCCCAACGAAACCTATCGCGCTCTTCGTCATTTACCTCATCTGGCCCATCCTGTGCGTCGCCACATATACTATATTACAACTCGTTCTTGTATTCCGGACTCTTGACGACCGCTGGCCCCTCGGCGACATCATCTTCGGAATCTCGTTCTACGCGATCGCTCAAGTTCTTCTGTTCGCTTTCAGCGTCACCATCTGTGACGCTATCAAGCATTACTTGGATGGCCTGTTCTTCTTCACTCTGTGTGTCTTGTTGAGTGTTATGATGGTCTACAAATACTGGGACAGTATTACGGTGCGTTTGGTCGCCGGTCATCCGTTTCACGTATCCTTATATAATATTTTGCACAGCGTGAAGACCTCGAGTTCTCTGTTGGATCTAAAGCTGCGGTTTGGGAAGTTAAGGACCCACTTCTCACGGCTTCAGCCACAACTCCTAGTGCAGACTACGAGGAGGACGCATCAAGCTACCACGCTGGAGCTGCGAGCCTTGTGGGCGGTGTCAGTGGTACACAGTATTACGGCGGCAAGCAAGCATATGGTGCCCAGGGTGGTTACGGACAAGGAGGCTATGGTGGCGCGCGAAGGGCTTATCCACCAACGTCTGAAGGCTATTGAGGACTTTGAAAAGGACTATTACGCAAACGTAGATATGGACGACAGTGAATTCACGGTACTTTCTACAGACACTAGCTTTAATTCACTCTCATGATCAGGAAGCTTACGAGTGAATTGGTCATGCAGATAGATACTCCACACTATTTCGGAGAGTGCGGCCGCCTGATTCGATGATCTCGCAGGACTCGGATATTGCTCTGGATATCTAGATGAGCACAGATCTGAATATAGATGGAACTTATCTTTGAACGTTTCATGCATCGAATCGATGATCACGCCACTTTGCAGTCTGGGATCAAGTGCGAACGCATAGATTCCGTACACATTCAATTATATGCTTCGAATCTGATGAACGCGCCGTACCATCGTAACAAACAATGCGCTGAATATCGAGGGTGTCAAGAATATGGATCAGGCTGTACGCGGGCTGTTCAGATCGCCGTCGTTGACGATATTATATTATTGTATTCTATAAGTACGTGTTTCCTTGGAAGATTGCGGCCAAAGACTTGTTGACGACCCCATGCAGCGATGTAGTCCCTGTCAACTTCCGATGATCAGATGCGGGTGCCGGAGATGCACCACCATCTGCTTGGCAAGACCACCCAGAGTCCGCAGCCCCAGTGAGTCCGCAGTGCGCACTGCAGTTTGGGTATCGGACCGAGTGAGGGGCTGAATTCTCAATAGGGGATAGGGATATTTTGCGTGGATGATACAAGGTGATGAGTCTACGAAAAAGGATATATGTAAGGTGTACCTCGAAACAGAGCTACGTTCACAATACCTTCATAAACCCATGATGAGATATGATATAATTCGATCTCATGTCAACGTTGTGCATAACATCGTTGCAAGTCTCCTTTAGAGAGGTTACTTTTCATGGCTGAGGCTAGCCCCCGATGAAATTTTAAGATCTTGCATAGGGTTACGTCCGGGGCTACTATATTTGATCGTCCACCGTCGCATGCTACGCCCATCAGCCGCAAGAAAGTGTCGGCACTTGAAAAGCTCGATGGGACGAATACACCGATCGCGCACTTGTGCCATGTTTGTATTGTAATTTGAAGATGGTGAATAGATTATCAAGGGCAGCCATGTGCATGATGCGTGAGTCGTGACGATGATGTACTTGTGCTGCGTATGAGTAAGACTCTCCGCGCTATACGCCGGCAGATCCATAGCGTTGGTAAGGCCTCGGCCATCAATGAAAAGGCACCACCGGTATGCAGGTTTGCATGCAATCTGCTTCCAATAACCTTGAACAGTTTTTCCAGATGCTGTTACAAGATCGAGCCATAGACAGCTTACCTCGTAAGTAATAATGAAAGAAACAGCCACGAATTGATGTGTCCGTTTTGGATAGCTTCGACGAGCTCCTCGAATGCAAAAATAATACCAGCGGATGTGTCAAAATGGCATCTAGTCTTTTGGAGGTGCTGTGCGGCCGAGACTATGTGTGCATTGTCCGATCTAGGGCCTAGGCCGGGGAACCATTGTCTTTTGGAAGGTATTTAACCATTTTGTTTCAGGTGACATCAATCACTACGTACTGAGAACAAGAACCGGGATCCGATCTCGAAACGAGACACTTAGTTGCGATGGTTGTTGTATCGCGTCGTTCAAGACGAATCGACTCCCATATGAGAAACCACCAATCCTTCATGTGCTGGAAACGAACAAGATGTCTTAGCGCTCGAGAACAACGCTGCGCCTTGATTATACCTGTCCATCTTGCGACGCTTAACAATGAAGAACTTCGATGGGGTAGGGCAGGGTGGACCGGCTGGGAGGCTCGTATCGAGACAAGCCCGAGTCTCTCACAACTCGAATGTGGCCTTTATTCCGAGATAGCTTGAGTCAAATTCTGCATTTAACATAACAAGCTAATCAGTCTGCGTATGAGGAAAGCAATAAACAAACACTGTCTATCGCATTTTCAACCTTCCATAGTCGTGCCGCCGTCGGGCCATGACCGAAAAAAAAGACGAAAGTTAGAGGTGAGTCCATAAAGCTTAAGGTTGCGATTGATCGAATATAGCTGTGACAAGCATAACAACCACATTCGATCATTCGACTGCTTCTGGCTTTCGCGGGCGGGAGGAGGTCGAGCTTGAGATCGAACTGACCGTTGGTACTTGGTTGTACCGCGGCATTGCGCAAACATCATAGTTGATTTTTCAGCACGTGACTGACGCATGGGGTTTGTTACGGCCGCTGATAGCCGCTGGTCTACATCATGATTCTCAAGATCTCAAGCTCTCAAGTCAAGCAAGGTAGATGAGGAAAGCTACGAGCTTACAGCACTAGTGGGTCACTTTCGTACTTGGATATATCTCATATCAATTAGTAGTAAATACTGCATTTGCTCATTCACACCGAATACTAACTGACTTTACCCTCTTGCTAGCAGCTTGACTGCTCAGTTGACTTTGAAACCGGCCTATGTAACATATCGTAACATTTGCATCTCTGCCGACTTCTGTAGGTGCCGATTAAGCGGCGCGGTAGAAGTGATGGTACGATTGCTGACGAGACAGGGATGAATAGTTGAAACGCGGCGTTTATCATTATCGCACCCACAGCGGGAACCGGCCGGATTCAATCAAGTCGGGCCACGAAATCTCTATCTATGAGTTATTCATCATTCCAGTACTCAAGTTCGCCATTCACCGACCCCACTTTCCTTCAGTATGACCGTAGTGTCAAATAGTCCCACCATGTGGCCGTCTATCGAATTTTATCGCGGTGAAAGCTATTATACAGGTTCGTGAAGCAAGCCGGTTGATGCTGGCTCTATCATCGACTCTTTAGTAATTGGTTACGCAGTTGTGTCCAGTGTTGCGGTACTATACGACTGGGGTGAGCAGGACATGGGTTGCCGCTAGTTACCAAGGAAATTGCTGATGTTTCTATGCTACTCCCAAGTGCTGACATTCGATCAAGAGGTAGGTTGATGTCATTGCCAGAGCTGCCGTCTCATCACTAACGGGTTTGCAGGTTGAACTAGTCTGGGTGAGCGCAATACTACTATGTTAGAAGTCCAAGGACAACTGAATGATTTTCGATATGAACTCGAAATAGAAGCGACGCTGGTCCGTCATGACTGTCTTGTATCTCGCTGTACGTACCTTACCAAGTTACAGTTGGTAAGTGCGCTCACCTTGCGACATCCCAGTTGCGCTATGGTGGAATACTATATGCTGTGTACGTTTGCAAGGCCAACAGGTTAGCACTGTACTAATAAGCCATCTCTCGAAACCAGCCTCGATATACCGGGTGTGTCTCTCCGACTCTTCGTGTCTTCTCAAATATACCAAACTGTGGCATGTAGCAAGTATCACCACAGTCTACGTAACAGATGCTGTGAGTAATCCGAGCAATGCGTTCCATTATCATCCAACTCACAATATCCTCATGTAGGGGTGAGGATATTCTCGATATTGTTGATTAAATGTAACATCTGAACAGCTGTGAGATCGAACTTAGTCCCATATAATGCTCATTACTGATTGTCTTGCAGGCATTGTTTTCGATTTCGAACAATGGTGGATGTTTAGCATCGCAAACATCATCCTGGGCAGTGAGCTACTTAGCTTTAGTACACCACTATGATCAACTTGGCTGAAATATCATGCTAGTGATCATGATTTTTCGGCTGCATGCCATGTATCAGCGATCGAGAAAGATGCTTATCTTTCTCGTTGTATTCTTCTTTACCGCGACGTTCAGCAGCGGAGTGATCACGGTGATACAAAGCACACATCTTACAGCA
The DNA here is from genome assembly GCA_016647685.1 of Suillus tomentosus. NCBI lineage: Eukaryota > Fungi > Basidiomycota > Agaricomycetes > Boletales > Suillaceae > Suillus > Suillus tomentosus. Next base: position 88,150 of record JABBWJ010000066.1, on the reverse strand, counting down.
GGTAGGCTTCGGTAATGCACGAAGGGCTTCAGAAAGGTTAGGCTCACAAGACAAATAACAGAGGAGCTCATCCTCTCCGGTATTTATCAGTGCAATTACGGGGGAAATAGCCTTTTTCTATCAGCCATCACTTGGATACTCGGCACTGCATGGGAAGTTCTCGCGTTGTATCTTTCAGTCAGGGTTGCTATAAACCATTTCCGTGAACGACTATCGACAGGATCGATTATTGAGGACTGTTTCATGATGTTAATAAAAAGTCATGTATTTTACTTTGCAAGGTGAGCTCGTGACTTGAGCGACTTATCGTTTTAACGTTGATGTTTTTATGTTCTAGCTTTGCTGCCGTTGCTTCCTTCCGCATTAGCTTGCTCTCTCCAAATTTACCGGTGGGCCCATCCGTCACCGATTCGCATCCACTGTCTGACTGCTTCTCGATTGTGCAGAGCGGAGATTCTGCGGGAACTGAGCTTTATTACGCTGTTTCGCTACTTTCCGCACTCTTGCAGATGTTTTTATTGGGACCGCGCCTCGTTCTCAGTGTTCGAGAACACAGCACTAGGCTCGTGAATGACTTCGACGAAGCAACTGGCATGACTACACTTGCCTTTCAGGAGAGTGGTGTCGTGTCGACTAGTGGTGGTGTGTAGTAGGGGAAGATATTGATATCTTGGCGTTGGTGTATTGTAGGGGGGCTGTTTGGATTTCGGAGTTTCATCATGGTACTGATTAATATGTTTTTTCAATTATGTTTGAGCAATAGCCTCGTCATATGTTTCCATACACATTCAATTATGCTTCGAATCTGATGAACACACGTACCGTCATAACAAATATTATGCTGGATATCGAGGGTAACGGGAATATGGATCAGGCTGTCCAGATCGCTGTCGTTGACAATATTATCATATTCTATACAAGCGGTCGCTTTATTACAAAAGCAGACTTTGGCACACTGTATTTGCGCTGTCTTTCTTATCATTTCCTCCTGCAAATAAGCATAACGTATCTTGATGGCTTTTGACTCGGGATAATGAGTATATAGTTGACCACGAGTAAAAGGATCTGTTGTGAGATTGAGAACTGTGCGAGAGAGAGAGAGACCTAGACTGGCAGCCATTGGAAATAGTCGCGCAAGCTAGTCGCCAAGGAATCCAACTGGAGCGGTAAGGATGAAAAGAAAACGCATTATGTGGAGTGCAGCGGTTCCCGAGATTGTTGAGCAGTTGGACTTCGAGAATCGACGACGTAGAACTGTTATTGTACTCGTACATTTCTCACCAAGCCCCTTCCCTTTTCGACCGAGAGGTTGCGTTGAATCGCGCACACGCAATTTATCTCGAGATCCAGTCGATGAGGGATTCCGGACGCAGTAAACATTGCTAAGTACTCTGGTGTTTATCCAGGCGCGTCAATGGGTGTGTGGTCTGCTTTTTTTACCATGTAATAGCAATCTGCGAATCTTTTAGCATTTCATTCAATGCACCATCATTCTACACCTACGGTAGTCACCGGGCAGCTCGAATGTCTAGAATTTGATCGTTGAATTCGTCGACCAATAGGTTTCGTGACGAAAGGAAAGTACGTCTGTGAATGACCTCAATTCTGAATTCTCAACAGGGAATAGGGATTTCTTGCGGGATGATATAAGGTGACGAGTCCACGAAAAAAGGCATATGTAAGGTCATACCTTGTAAGTTATACCGGAAGGTACATGATGTGTCCGTTATGACGAGCTCCTCGAACTTGAATGCAAACAATAACACCAGTGGATGCGTGATGTAAAATGGACAGCAAGTCTTGAGACGATGCGTGTGTTGTCCAATCTAGGCCAAAAAACCATTGTATCAAGGTATTCGGTTGCAAACATAGGTTAATTTTTCAACACGTGACTGACGCGTCGTGTTTATCCAGGCAAGCACGCACAAATATTCGTAACCGGTATAGATATCGGGATATCCTTGAATCAGCTCCCCGTCGAATAAGTATCTTGCCAGCATTACCCCACATTCAACGATATTCCGCCAACATTATGATTTCTACTACCTTTTACGTTGCTTCACGTCTCTCCATTACGGCCTTAATCTCGGTATCGTTCTTCGAGGAAACGGTTCTCCGTCCAATCCGATCTGGACCAAGGAAGGGTACCGCCGGCCTCGTCGTGTCGGCATTCAAGTCGACAATTATCTTGATCCTAGCTGCCGATGAGGCCGCTTCAATGTATCTGAGCAACGATACCAGTGCACCCTCCACTGGCGGGCACGTTCGGGATGCAGCACCAAGGCTGCTGAGCACGACGTGCTCAGCGTGCAAGTTACATCAAGGTACTCCGGATTGTCACCCACCCGTGAATTTTGTGTTGCCAGTTCCAGCCCGGAGGTCTTTTCTACAGTCATCTCCATCTTCAGTGTCATCTTCACCTGTATTCAGATCGACAATGTCGCACAACATAACTACTCTCGATTTGTCATACTCAGGCAATTGTAAGCGCCTCTCCATCACATTGAATACTACCCTTGTAGCCTGCGACGACGACCGCTTGAAGGACGTCTTGCTACCATCCTCATTATCATCGTCACCTGTATCCATATCAACAATGCCCAACGACATCACTACTACCCTCGATTTGTCACATTTCAGCAATTGTAAGCGCCTCTCCATCGCATCAGATACTACCCTTGTAGCCTGCGACGACGACTACTCGAAGGACGTCTTGCTACCATCTTCATTGTCATCGTCACCTGTATTCAAATCGACAATGTCACACAACATCACTACGAGTCTCGACCTCTCGATCGTATCAGATACTGCCCTGGTAGCCTGCGACGACGACCGCTTGAAGGACGTCTTGCTACTATTTTCATCATCATCGTCACCTGTATTCAGACCAACACCCAACGACATCACTACTACCCTCGATTTGTCACAATTCAGTAATTGTAAGCGCCTCTCTATCGCATCAGATGCTACCCTTGTAGCCTGTGATGATGACTCAAAGGACATCTTCTCTGACAAGGTACGGAGCATCATATCTAACTTGACATTGCCTAACATTCGGTTCGCTCCAGGACAACTACGCTATGCCACAGCCTGGGGTGCAAGCACCAGCGCACACTACAGATAATGTCCGTGTTGATGCCCCAGCCCCAAGCACAACTATCGACATCGTTAGCCCCTTCTGTATGCCGTATGTTCGGCCACTTGTCCTAGTCGACAAATGCCAGACAACGCCTACGTGTACTGCTAGCCGGTCTGTTCCTGGATCCGTACACCTCACGGATGCCTTGCTTCAGACGACAAATATCCTCCGTAGCAGTCTCTCCGTAGTCCCCAAGGATGACTTCGTACACGTGGAGGGCGTCTTCACTGGCACTGACGAAGCATTAGACACCAAAGACGTCGAACACCACATCGACACCCTGCCCCCATGCATGCCAGCTCTCATCGCCAACAATGGTCTCGTCATCGAAAATGCTCTCCCTGTCGAAAATGCTCTCGCCATCCGCAATGTTCCCTCTCATCCGCCAAACTTTCGGCCACTTGCTTTACTCAATAGCCTCCCAATGTCGTTGTCTACGAAAACTGACACTAACCCTTCTGAATCCGCTCGACCCACTGACGTGCTAGCTCACAAGACCAAGGCTGCTGCCTCCTGGCTAAAGCCCCTGATACTCGTTACTAAATATGCCGCTGATCGACTCATCCCTCTACCTCTCACAGCGCTTCCTGAGAAGTCGCGCCCATATAAACTGAAGCAGCAGAAGGTACGGGCATATTCATCGTCAGGCTTGGCATGTCACTCATTTACTTCGTTAGCGCAAACCTGCTAGATCTTTGCGAATGGACTCTGCTTGCCACAGCATCGTGCGTTCTCGCCTCCGGCGACACGCTCACAGGATCGGTCGGTCATTCCTTTTCATACCGTAATTGCTTATTGATTTTGGTACTACTAGTTGGCCACCTTGCGCAAGTCTGCAAACAGATTTGTGTCGATCAATCATCCCTCATGGACAGCTGGGTCACTGCCATGGCGGAGGTGGGGCTCACCTCGATGCTGGTCGGCAACCACCGGAAGTCGCCAGGATTGCAGCCCCCTCTTACATTCGAATTATTTTATGTTTTAGAGCCTGGTTCGCGAATCAAGGCCCGTCTTGCGTCACTTCGCCATCGAACAAATGCAGTCATTGCCACAATTCCAGCTACCACCACTTTTCCACCTTTGCTACCCCGGCGAGACACTTGCTGACACCTCCAACGTTTTACGCCCCTCCGCTGCGGCTTCACTAATACCTACAATACTGACAACTACTGTCTACTGATAACGAACACTGCGATAGCCCGCCAAGGTCACAAGCCACATACCAGCGAGAAAATACGACGCCATCGTGACATGCATCATGATACCAACACCATGACACTATCAAGCGAGACCACTCTCATGAACGACGCTACAATACTCGGACAAAGACCACCTCATGATACTTACGACAGACAATGCCTATCACCACGGTTCACGACATTCCAGACTTGCTCAACACGGGCCACAAGCTGACGAGAAGAGCACGACATCATCACGACCATTTAATGACATGCATCACGATACTAATGCCATGGCACTACCAAGCAAGACCACTCACGACACTCAATTTCACGATACTTACGACGGACAACGCCTATCACCACAGTTCACGACATTTCAGACATGCTCAACATAGGCAACAAGCTGACCAGAAGAGTATGGCATGCATCACGATACTAACTCCACGCCACTGGCAAGCAAGACCACTCATGACACTCAGACAAACACCATTTCACGACGCTCACGACAGCCAACACTCACCTCCATGACACAACGATATTCATGACGCTACGATGCCATCAGAATGTTTCGCGAGACTCACGCTACCACGATACCATCAACAAGGACCACTTTCCGTTGCTCAATACTAATCTCATCGTGACCCGCGTCCCAGTCATTATTGGCAAACATGATGCTGACAGCGAAACAAATTTGACTTTTAGAGACCGAGTAACTTCATCAGTTTGCTAATCATGCTCGACTCGGATATCTGCATTACTTGTTTTTCTGACTCGCACTGCCTACTCTACGTCATCTTGTATTTACTGAATAACCCTTGATGATAAGACTCTTTGCCTTAGGCTGCTCACGTATTAAGCTTTGGAATGAATGCTCGCGATCGGATTCGTCCACGGAGATTGAAAAATACTTTTCCTCTTAGAGCTATTTGCTGTGCAGTAGTACTATCGACACAGTTTCTTCAAGTTGTCGACCCGGCATTCTCTTGACGTTGGTTTCGCTTAGGCTGTCTGCTACCTGCTCCAGAGGTTTACCACCAAATCGAACCGTTTTCGACAGCCTACTGGCAGGCCAAAGAGTGAACCAGAATCTTTCTTTCAAGGATAAGCTTCATTTAATCGAGCCTTGCCAAGTTGCGGCCATGCCTCAGACTCCGAGGGCTACCGGTCATCATGATCTAATTCGATTAAATTTCGATTGCAGAATTCCTATGATATTGTAAGTCCGAGTCTGCTGTCAACGTTTTCGGTGGTGGGTCTCGGAGTTAGGTCGATCTAGGCCTGTATTGTTAATGATTCAATTATTCCGCTGACGCCTTGAAAAAACTCGAGTCCTGATATCCCTGACAGCAAGCTGCAACACGAATACATAGCTTTTTGAGACAGTACTGTCATTGATAGGCCAGTGACTTCACCTTGATCTCATACAACAATAAACTCACTGCATGCACAGCCAATCCGAGAGCTGATTCGAGTCCTGGATGTTCCGATCATGGGACAGCATCATTAGAAGTCCACCTCGGCTTTGTCACGCACCGACACTATCCCTCAAATAGGACGGTGTTCTCAAACGAGTTGTCAAACCAAAATTATCGGGATGGTAACTATTATGCAAGTTTGTGAAACAAGTCAGATGTGAATGTCGCCTGCAATGATCTTACAGCATTTCCCTGATCCGTGCCAGTCGCAAATTACAAGAAGCTCTCGAGAACGGCATCAAAGACATACGTGCACGGTGCAATCGCTGATAAATCCATCAAAACAGGTTTTTGAAATGCGGTGTTTATATCGCGCCCACAGCGAAAACCAGCCTAAATTCAATCAAGTCGGGCCCCACGATGTACTATATCTACGAGTATCAGTACTCACTATTCGGGTATTCAAGTTCGCCATTCACCGACCCCACTTTCCTTCCGTATGACCGTAGTTTCAAATAGTCCCACCATGTGGCCGTCTATCGGATTTTATCGCGGTGAAAGCTATTATACAGGTTCGTGAAGCAAGCCGGTTGATATTGGCTCTATCATCGACTTTTTAGTAATTGGTTACGCAGTTGTGTCCAGTGTTGCGGTACTATATGACTGGGGTGAGCAGGACATAGGGTTGCCAATAGTTACCAAGGAAGTTGCTAATGTTTCCATGCTACTCTCAAGTGCTGACATTCGATCAAGAGGTAGGTTGATGTCATTGCCAGAGCTGCCGTCTCATCACTAATGGTTTTGTAGGTTGAACTAGTTTGGGTGAGTATAGTACTATGTTAGAAGTCCAAGGATAACTGGATGATTTTCGATATGGACTCGAAATAGAAGCGACGCTGGTCCGTCATGACTGTCTTGTATCTCGCTGTACGTACCTTACCAAGTTACAATTGGCAAGTGCGCTCACCTTACAACATCGTAGTTGCGCTATGGTGGAATACTATATGCTGTGTACGTTTGCAAGGCCAACAGGTTAGCACTGTACTAATAAGCCATCTCTCGTAACCAGCCTCGATATACCGGGTGTGTCTCTCCGACTCTTCGTGTCTTCTCAAATATACCAAATTGTGGCATGTAGCGAGTATCACGACAGTCTACGTGACAGATGCTGTGAGTAATTCGAGCAATGCGTCCCATTATCGTCCAGCTCACGATTCTCCCATGTAGGGGCGAGTGACATTCTCGATATTGTTGATCAAATGTAACATCTGAACAGCTGTAAGATTGGACTTAGTCCCATATAATGCTCATTGCTGATTGTCTTTTTCAGGCATTTTTTTCGATTTCGAACAATGGTGGATGTTTAGCATCGCAAACATCATCCTGGGCGGTGAGCTACTTAGATTTAGTACACCGCTATGATTAATTTGGCTGAAATATCATGCTAGTGATCATGATTTTTCGGTTGTATGCCATGTATCAGCGATCGAGAAAGATGCTCATCTTTCTCGTTGTATTCTTCTTTACCGTGACGATCACCGGCGGAGTAATCACGGTAATACAAAGCACATATCTTACAGCAGGTAGGCTTCGGTAATGCACGAAGGGCTCCAGACAGGTTAGGCTCACAAGACAAATAACAGAGGAGCTCGTCCTCTCCGGTATTCATCAGTGCAGTTACGGGGGAAATAGCCTTCTTCTATCGGCCATCACTTGGATACTCGGCACTGTATGGGAAGTTCTCGCGTTGTATCTTTCAGTCCGTATTGCTGTAAAGCATCTCCGCGAACGACTATCGACAGGATCGATTATCGAGGACTTTTTCACGATGTTAATAAAAAGTCATGTATTTTACTTTGCAAGGTGAGCTCGTGACTTGAGCGACTTATCGTTTTAACGTTGATGTTCTGTATGTTCTAGCTTTGCTGCCGTTGCTTCCTTCCGCATTAGCTTCATCTCTCCAAATTTACCGGTGGGCCCAGCCGTTACTGACTCGCATTCATCTGACTGCTCCTCGATTGTGCAGAGCAGAAATTCTGCAGGAGCTGAGCTTTATTACGCTGTTGCGCTACTTTCCTCGCTGTTGCAGATGTTTTTACTGGGACCGCGCCTCGTCCTCAGCGTTCGAGAACACAGCACTAGGCTTGTGGTTGACTCCGACAGAGCAACTGTCATGACTACGATTGTATTCCAGGAGTGCACACCCGTGTCGACTAGTGGTGGCTTGTAGTACGGGAAATACTCCATGACATTGATATCTTGGCATTGGTGTATTACAGGGAGGTTGAGAATGTTGTTTGGATGTCGGAGTTTCGCCATGGTACCATATGATTGATATGTATTTTCAATTATGTTTGAGAAATAGCCCCGCCGTATATTTGGGAAACCCAACACGTGTAGTAAATCGTTGCCCACCGTTCGCAATGTCTCAGTGAGTCCTTTTTTACAATCGTTTTTAACTTAATATTTATATGTACTACCTGCGGGTAAATCCTGCACGGATGCGGGTGAGGGTACGAGCAAGCCATACCCCCAAAAAACCCGCACCCTTCGTGCGGGTGCGGGTCAGGTCCCCGACACCCTGGGGTATACCTGTGCGGATCCCTATCTGCCATTAGTTTTGCCGTCGACATACGGTCTCCACAAGTGTGAGAAACAGCGACGGATACAGAAACATTCATACTCCGCTTGGAGGTGCCTTGTTCCCATACTTCGTCCCATACTTTGTCCCATCGCCTAAATTCAATCAAGTCTAGCCCCGCGATGTACTATATATGTATTATATATATATGTAGTATTCACTACTCAAGTTCGCCATTCACTGACCCTTCAATATGACCCTAGTCTCAAATAGTCCCAACATGTGGCCGTATATCGAATTTGATCGTATGGAAAGTTATTATGTAGGTTCGTGAAGCAAGCCGGTTGCTGTTGGCTATATCGACTTTTTGATAATTGGTTCCGCAGTTGCGTCCGCAGTTGTGGTGATATACGATTGGGGTAAGCAGGACACAGGTTACTAGTTGTTGAAGCAGTTCCTGATGTTTCAATGCTATTCCCAAGCTCTGACATTCGAACGAGAGGTAGGTTGATGTCATTGCCAGAGCTGCCGTCTCATCACTAACGGGTTTGCAGGTTGAACTAATCTGGGTGAGCGCAATACTACTATGTTAGAAGTCCAAGGACAAATGGATGATTTTCGATATGAACTCGAAATAGAAGCGACGCTGTTCTGTCATGAGTGTCTTATATCTCGCTGTACGTACCTTACCGAGTCACAATTGGCAAGTGCGCTTACCTTACGACATTCCAGTTGCGCTATGGTGGAATAATATACGCTGTGTACGTTTGCAAGGCCAACACGTTAGTACTGTACTAATAGCCATCTCTCGAAACCAGCCTCGATATGCCGGGTGTGTCTCCCATTCTTCGTGTCTTCTCACACGTACCAAACTGTGGTATGTAGCAAATATCCCGACAGTCTACGTGACAAATGCTGTGAGTAATACGAGCAATGCGTGCCATTACCGTCCAACTCACGATTCTCTCATGTAGGGGCGAGTGACATTTTTGATATTTTTGATCGAATGTAACATCTGAACAGCTGTGAGATTGGACTTGGTCCCATATAATGCTCATGGCTGATCGTCTTTTTCAGGCATTTTCTTCAATTTCGAACAATGGTGTATATTTACCATCGCAAACATCATCCTGGGCGGTGAGCTACTCGACTTCAATATATCACTAATGTTATTAATTTTGCTGAAATATCATGCTAGTGATCATGATTACTCGGTTGTATGCCATGTATCAACGATCGAGAAAGATGCTCATCTTTCTCGTTGTATTCTTCCTTACCGTGACGATCACCAGCGGAGTAATTACGGTAATACGAAGTATACATCTTACAGCAGGTAAGATTCGGTAATGCAAGAAGGATTTCAGAGTGTTAGACTCACAAGACAAACAACAGAGGAGCTCGTCCTCTCTGGTGCTTATCAGTGCAGTTACGAGGGAGGTAGCCTCCTTTTATCAGCCATCACTTGGATACTCGGCACTGTATGGGAAGCTCTTGTGTTGTATCTTTCAGTCCGTATTGCTATCAAGCATTTCCGCGAACGACTATCGACAGAATCAATCATTGAGGACTGTTTCACGGTGTTAATAAAAAGTCACGTATTTTACTTCGCAAGGTGAGCTCGTAACATGAGCGATTTATTGTCTTAACGCTGAAGTTCTGCACGTCCTAGCTTTGTTGCTGTTGCTGCCCTCTACATGAGCTTGCTCTCTCCAAATCTAAAGGTGAGTCCATCCGCTACTGACTCATATCCATCTGACTGCTCCTCGATTGTGCAGAACGGAATTTCCGCGGAAGATGCGCTTTATCATGGGGTTGTGCTACTTTTCTCGCTCTTGCAGATGTTTTTGCTGGGACCGCGTCTCATCCTCAGCGTTCGAGAACATAGCACTAGACTTGTGGACGGAGAAACTTCCATGGCTACGATTGCATTCCAGGAGCGCACAGCCGTGTCGACTAATAGTGGTGTGTAGTATGGGGACATTGATATCTTGGCATCGGTGTATTGCAGGGAGGTCGAGAATGCTGCTTGGATTTCGAAGTTTCGCCATGGTACCGTATGATTGATATATAATTTAATTATGTTTGAGAAATAGCGTCGCCGTGTATTCAACACGTGTAGTAGATGTGAATGGCCAGGCGTCCCTAACCCTAATTATAAGGCATACCTAAGCACTTATCGTCGATTAGCAAGTTTACATAATGAGGCTTCCGAAGTAACTTTCAAACTAGAATCAATTGCGAGATGACCGATGTGATCAGCTTGCTCACATTTTCAGACACATCCAAGGCATTTACAGCTTACCGGTCCACAGTAGTCGACGTTGATAATCAGTCGGCATCTCATCCACGCAAAACCCCACGCTTGGACGCCGACTCTGACTCCGGTTCTGCATCCAGGTCGCGCGATAGTGGTAAAGGCAAGAATGTCGACAGAGGTGGCCCAGTAAGGATTCAGGTCCATGGTTTTGCAGGTTTGCATTCCATTTTGTTCTCGAGGTGTGGCGCTCATGTCAGGATGGTGGGCATTGTAGGCGGTATCGTCGGATCTGCGTTGAACAAGGTTTCTGATAACTTGTTTGTGCGGCTATCTCGCAGCATCAGGGCACTCTTGGAGAAAGGATCTAATGAGTTGAGTACGACGTATGAGGGTGTCTACACCGCATGCCGGGGCGTCGTGTGTGTTGCTGGGAGGGGCGAGGGGTTGTATGAGATGTTGAAAGCCGAAATCCATAGATGTGTCAATCGGCTGGCGGAAGAGCTTGAGAAAACCAATAAGGAGGGTCTAGAGTGGATCGGACATTTCGTCGAGACGTGTGCATGGTTCGAGGGACAAGTGGTGAGTGACATACAATGAGTTTTGGGATTCGCCAGGCTGTTGATTCACGGATTCATGTCAAGGCACTGCTGGAATCACTCCTTACCTACCTCGATCGTGCTTATGTGCTCAAGAATCCTAGTCTTCCTTCTATTCAGTGAGTTTTTCTTCATGAGAACTCTTTGCACGTGCTGACGCTCAGAACTTCAGCGACCTCGCATTCACTCGTTTCAGAGAGCGCATATTTAGCGGTTATTTCATTGTGGAAAAGCTTCAGAAAGGCATCTCCACATGGGTCACATGGGAGAGGAACGAAGGGTACGTTCTTCGATGTTCATTTCATTCGTCTACCTATACACAACACTCACCCATCAACCAGACAGGTGCACATCCACCGCCCCTTTCTTAAAGAGCTCGTCTCCCACCTCATCACACACCACGTTTACGATGCCATCTTCGAGCGACACTTCGTCGAGCAGACTCGGGAGTACTTCTCAAAAGAGTCGTATCAGATGGTCGAGGTCGAGAAAGCCAAGGCGAAGGTATTCCTTGCGCACTGCAACCAGCGGACGAATGAGGAACAGGGTAGAGCAAGGGATGTGATGCTTGATGGTACGATCGCGCTTGTAAAGGATGCCGCTATTCGGGCGCTGTTTGAGGGGAGGCTAGAGTGGATGGCTAAAGAAGGTTAGTGTGACTGGGTTCATGGAGCCATCGTGCTGACATTGTGCAGTCTTCATGGAGTGCAAGGGCACTGCTGACCTGAAGAAAGCCTATGCGCTGTTTTCATCGGTAGACGGCCTGCCCGTGCTTTGCCGGGAGTTCAAGGCTTATGTCCAGGTGGGTGTCCCATCACCTCTTTCCCCAAACTCGTGCTGATATATTGCTACTCTAGAAAACAGTTCAAGATCTCGTGAAAGATGCATCCAAGGACGATGAGATGGTCAACCGTCTCCTCGAGTTCAAGTCCTTTGCAGATACAACACTGAAGGAAGCATTCCTCGATCCATCCACTAAGCAAAACAACCAAGACTTTTCCTATGGGCTCATCGATGCGTTCACCAAGGGGTTCAAGGCGCGGCGCAACAAGCCTGCCGAGCAGATTGCGAAGCATGTCGATAGACTCATGCGCCACGGACAGCGGGGCATATCGGATGCTGCGTTTGAGGCATTGCTGGATGCTGCTCTTGCTCTCTATAGGTTTACGGATGATAAGGATGTGTTTAGAACGTTTTATCATCGGGCGCTAGCGAAGAGATTGTTGCTGGAACGCAGTGCATCTGATGATTTTGAGAAGGCCATGCTCAAGAAACTCAAAGAGAGTATGTGATAGGGTACCTTTTGTTTTTGAAGTCGCGTGCTGATCATTGGTGGGCAGAATATGATCCAGAGTTTGGGATGGGAGATCATATGTTCAACGACCTCGCGCTTTCACGAGATATCATGCGGGAGTATCACGCTCGTATCAGGGATGACAGCTCCGCAAAGAAACTCTCTGTCATGGTTTTGCAACGCAGCGTCTGGCCGTTCCTTGCGCGAAAGAAAGATGTGGACTTGCCTTCTTCGGTGAGCGATACGGTTTCCGGTGTCCGCGTGAGCTCATGACAATGACTAGATGCAAGCAGATCTGAATCATTACACAACTTTTTACAAGATCAAACATCAGGGGCATAAACTCGATTGGGATCATTCGCTTGGGACAGCTACGGTAAAGGCGCGGTTTGCGGCTGGTCCTAAAGACCTCACAGTCAGCTTATACCAAGCTGTCGTGCTGCTTCTCTTCAACAACGAGACAGAGATCGGGTATAGATACATCCTAGAGGAGACGCGTATGGGCAAGTATCGGTTATTTTCACGATTGTTATGAGAAATTGACGTGGGTTCCAAAATAGACGACGGGGAGCTGAAGAGGACGTTGCAGAGTCTGGCATGCGCGAACAAGAAGGTGTTGAAGAAGCGTCCGGCAGGGAAGGACGTGAACGATAACGACGTCTTTTACTTTAATTCGGAGTTCACCGATCCGCGGGCGAAGGTGCACATCAACTCTATTCAGGCGAAGGAGACTGTAAGTTTTTCTTCTTGTGATGAAGCGCATCTACACCTCTTATTCGGTTGGTTGTCTTGTAGGCCGAGGAAAACCAACGGACTCAATCGCACATCGAGGGAGACCGGAAGCACTATTTGGATGCAGCGATTGTGCGGATTATGAAAGCGAAGAAGGAGCTTTCACATGAGCAGTTGAAGAATGAGACGATTGATGCTGTGAAGAGTCACTTTGTGCCGGACGTGAGCGTTATCAAGCAACGGATTGACGGGCTTGTCGAGCAGGAGTATTTGAGACGGGATGAGGAGGACCGCAATTTGTATATTTACGTAGCGTAGGGACGTATGATGTGTACTAACGACGTGATATAGGTGCATCGTTTGTTGGCTATTGTGGCTCAACGTTCAACGCTCATGTCTGTTTTTTGAGGCCCATTTAACATCTGCACATGCGCGAGGAATCACAAGGAAGAACACTTTCCTTTGTTGATAGCGCTCAACATCATACACCAGCAGTTTTCACGGCTGTCACTATCTTTCCTTTTTGGATGACGATGAGATGGAACTATTGGCCGAACGGTATTCAAAATCTGTCTGGGCACTGTCGTATCATGCAATTGGTCCACTGAGACAGGTCTAAATCAGCGGATGGATTCGACCGGACCATCAGCGTTGTCCAACATGGTCCTCAGAAACTCGGAAATTTTTCGATGGAGGTTCTCTAGGTAGCGGTAAACTGTTTGCAGACCAGCGAGAAAATGATGGCTTACTGGCACGGTCGACCGCTTGGATATATTCTTCATTTGCGTCTTGCGTTTGTTGTTCCAGTGCTTGAAGTCGGTTTGCCTGTTCCACAGTTACATTTTAGCTGTATCAAAACCTGCGTGCGCCTGACCTGCTGCTGTTCTGGTTCAGGGACCGGTAACGACTGAATGAGATATTCGATTTGTTTTGCCTTAACGATAAGATCTTGAACGAGCTCGTTCATGTTTGCTAAAACGTTGTTTAATCACCACGACTGCGCGCATGCCTAGTCACACACCTTCGAATAATTCCGGGGCATCGTACTTATCCGGATTACGAATCTTTGTTATAGGTATCCGCTCGCTGACTTGCAGGAACGTAGACCTGGCAGTAAGGTAGGTGATGGTGCTTGACATGATTGTCAGGAGCTGAAACGTGCTGATTAAATTTTTTGATTGGGTTAAGAGGGAATGGAGCGCCCACGCGTTGGATCTCATCTTGAAGTTGGGTGATACGGTCCATGTGCGAGAGTTCCTGCAGCATGGCGCTGCCGGAGGGGCAGGGAGCTTGTGTGGCGGAATCTTGGTTGTAGGTTTGACAGCTTGGATCGTGATGCTTACTCATCACACTTGATCTGCTACAACCAACATGGGGAATGATGGAGGCAGCATTCCCGACAGACGCGACCTCGTAAAGAACAAAAAGAAGGCAGAACAAGCAGACAAGGCAAATCAGACTCGTGCTGTATGGTTTTTCTGTGCTCTTTCAAAGGTGAGCATCTTTTGTTTCGGCGGCTGAACGCTTCTCATGGTCTTCCTAGCGTCCCTTGCAGGAACCTATCGTGTCTTGTGCTCTTGGGAAACTGTATAATAAGGATGCTATAATTGAACATCTACTTGATAAGACTGCGTATGGAGATGCGGCGAAAATATGCGGACATATACGTTCGTTGAAGGTACGTGATAGCTCTGGTATCACCAATAACATTCAACTGACCTATCACTCGTTAGGACATCAAAGTTCTTAAACTAACACAAATATCTCCACCTCCTCCGCCTGATTCATCTGCTGATGTCGCCAAGTTCGTGTGCCCGCTGACGTTCAAGGAAATGAACGGCGGACAACCTTTCGTTTACATCTTGACTTGTGGTTGCGTTTTCTCTCAATCTGGTCTGCGTACCGTCCTTGGTTCTTCGCCTTCGAACGGAAATACTGCCGCGGACGAACAACTAGAAGTCTGTCCACAGTGTGCGACCAAATTCTCTAGGTCATCTGACATTTTTATGATAAACCCACCCTTGGAAGAGGAGGAACGTATGTACGCTGCGATGGAACTTCGTCGTTCACTAGAGCCTGTGAAGAAGTCAAAGAAGCGTAAGGCTGGTGCAGATGCTGTGGCTGACGAGGTCGGTACCAAGAAGAAGAAAGCGTCCCCAGAGGGTCACTCGCCTTCTCCGGCACCAGGTTCGAACCCGAAGATATCTGCAGCGTCGCGATCTCTTGCTCAGAGTCTTGCTGTGGAAGAGGCGAAGAGGAAGGCTGGCATGAGCGATGCGGTCAAGTCGTTATACCGAGACAAGAACGATGCTCCTAGGAAGGAAACGTTTATGACTATGGGTACTTTTACAAGAGTGAGTCGTTCATTTGCTCATCGCATTCGTTCGAGACGCTGACTTGGGTTCTGTACAGTATGCGTAAATACCGACTTTTATCGGGTGTAGTTCTGTGTATGATACTATATTAATGTATACATTTTGTATGGTTTGTTTCTTTTGCTCGAATGTATAGGTTCTGGCTGCTGAATTTTTCTAGCTTTAGCAAGGATCAAGATCCTTCCACCTGCAACAACTCGTAATTTTGAAAACAGATACGACAAATAAATGGTTCGGCTCTTCAGGGTAGGGTCGTGCCATTGCAAGGGCTCACTCAACTTTTCCGGGTTGTTTTTTCCAGGCCCCTTCACACGACGTGGGCATTTTCCCCTCCGAGGTGCGGTCAATCGACTTCCACAGCCTCGTTTGTGCGCGCGGCATTTATACACTATGATACAAGAGGGTTGGCACCATCGTTGAGGTTCTTTACCATCCCGCAGAATGCCAGTTCATTATCTACAAACTACAATTCGTTGTTCATCCGTCCCAGAATGTCCATGACCGCAACTCGTTCAAATAAGGTTGACTTCCCTAGTGCTTGTGAAATGAATTTATCTCTCGATTTGGGTGTCATGCGAAAGAGTTGACGTAGATGCTCGTCTGTGCAGAGGCCAGCCCGGACGATGTCTGAATGGAAATGAAGAAGACTTGGTGTTGCTGAATCTAAGCGAGCAGATAGGAGAACTATACGTGACGAGGCAGACCGGGTACGTCTGCCTATCAGGCCGAGTTCTGGAGAGACGCAAGGACAACTGGGAAGCGGCTTTCGACGACAGTGACACTGTAAGATATGTTGGGCAATAAACTTTACAGTGGAATAGGAAATCCAAACCTGTGTCTTCCGAGCCAATTTCAGCTGATTGTCATTTGTTAGCACAATCCATTAGCAATCCTCAAAAGATGATCAAAATCACCTTTTCTTCAACCAATTTAAGCCGTTGGAAATACAGGTTACGAACCAGTACATCAACCGCCCACCCGTCTTCGTATTGTATCATGAACGATAATTCTGCGTCCAGTAGTACCTGCAATCCGGATTTCAGACTCGAACATGACCGCGCTTTGTCAAAGTACAATGGAATAATCTCTCACCTCGCGTTTTAGAAAATCCAAGCGAGATTGAGGCAGATCTCCGTACAGTTTGGATAGGTCCAAATGACGAATAATCAATTTTCGAATTTTTCTCTTAATAGAGGCAATAAGCTGAGCCTTCAACACGACACAAATTTCAACAGTCACTTGCCTTGGCATACCTGAGGGTACATTGGTCGATGCGTAACGCTGAATTGAAACAGCGTATAGGAGTTCGAGATTGAAAGAGTTTTCTGAAGGTTCTCTGCGAAGGGCGCTTGATAACGAAGAAATCTGCGTCTGGCGATGCTGCTCAGCCATCGTTATCATGCACGAGTATGATGATAAGTTGATTGTCGTCCGAACAACAACGGTGCACAAAACCCACATCTTCTGGAGTCGCCTATACTCTGCACAGACCAGGTGGAGGAAGACATTCTTTGGTAGGTCTGTCTGCAGCGGCTGCTCAACGATTATCAATTTATCACGATAGTCTTTGATGATTTGGCAGCTGAGTCGCGTGCATTCTTTGTTCACTATGATCTCAGCGCGTGTGCCCGTCTTCTCGGCTTGTTCTCCTATTAAGGCTATCGTAAAATGCATGTAACATACCTAAATGTATATGACTTGCCTCGATCCCTCTTCTTGCGGCTGCCGATGTTTAATGTCCGATGAGAGACCCGGTCGATATGCCAGATTTTTCCTATCTTTGAGGAATCGAGCGCGATAACTCGAACGCGAGGAGCTAAGGTTGAGAACCCTCAATTCCGGACTTCAAAATGACCCTGATAACTCCTTCAAAGACACCGCACATCCCCTTCCGTCCACCCTCGTGTCAGTGATTAATCGATCAATCGATCACCTCATACCAAGTACTGAAGTAACTGTGACTCAACGACTAGTCACTAGGAGGCGGGTGCGAGTCTGTCTGAGTGAGTCAACTTGAAATTTGAACACGTGAATCTCAAACGATCAGTGATCATGAAGAGTCAACTTGTTCTGATCGGGAGAAATGCAACTAACTTCAAGTTGGACGATTCTGTCGTTAATCCGGATCTGCCTCTGCGTGAGTAGTTGTACAAGTCAAGCT
The DNA here is from genome assembly GCA_016647685.1 of Suillus tomentosus. NCBI lineage: Eukaryota > Fungi > Basidiomycota > Agaricomycetes > Boletales > Suillaceae > Suillus > Suillus tomentosus. The sequence continues at coordinate 70,419 of JABBWJ010000066.1, read as the reverse complement.
GCTGACTCGGAATTGCAGTGACCTACAATTTGTGGCATTAATGAGGTCGCAAGTTACTGCAATTCCGTACTTACCGGACTTGCCGTGTTCCGGTCACCACACGCACGTGATCGCGTCACTAATGAACTCCGCTTGAAGCGAAGGACCGAAAGTGGGACTTTACCATCGCCAGCGCTATATATATCATTACTTCTCAGATCAATCAAGTACTGATTCATCGCCACAGCATAGCCAGAAATCAGTGATATTCGTGTTACAAAATGTGTTCACATGTGGTGCTAACACTGCTTCTGCCAAAGATGGAATCTATCTACTATTGTCGCGTCCACGTCAACACCTACTGAGCTCAAGCTTGTACCGTTCCTTTCTCCTCCGAATCTCGTACTCGTCTGCTTGCGAAGAGTTATAATGTAACACTCTAGGCATAGCACAACCTAGCCACAGACAGAGCTTCCAGGGAACAAGTTCATCAATTTTCTATATAAAGAATACAAGAACCGCAACCGCAGCCTGATCCCTCTCACCCACACCCATTCTCTAACAATATGGCCATATTCTCAAATGATCCCACTTGGTGGCCGTCCATCAGTGCGTATCGTTTTTCCAGCTATAAAGCTGATGTCTGAATCTGACCTTGGCTACGGTTTTGCAGTTGCTGCCTTCGTTGCAGTAACATATGATTGGGGTGAGCATGATGACATTAAAGAACTGCTGACATCTTACAAGTGTTTTTCAGCACTAACATTTGGACAAGAGGTATGTCAATACCATCACCGGAACCCGTCTCGCTGATAATCCTTTTTTAGGTCGAATTGATCTGGGTGAGTACAGTCTCATGCCAGAGGAACATACATAAAAGTACACTTAATTACAGAGACAACGGTGGTCGCCCATGACAGTGATGTATCTCAGTGTATGTAGCTTGTTTGTCGTAGTTGCCATTTTGTGCTGACTTGAAAGTATACTAGGTGCGCTACCTTGGAATCCTATCTGCTGCGTATGTTCGGAAGGCTAAACATTCGGTGTTGTGCTAATCATCTATCTCTTATAATTAGTCTGTACATAGTTTGTATGTCTCCTTAGTACATCTACTGTCTTTTCTTCTTCTGACCAACGGCAGTCAGGCTATGTTCCGACCATCTCGCTGACAGATACAGTGAGTCTTCTGTATAAATGCCTGCATCCCCCTCAAATTAACCGTGGTATTCTGTAGCAGTGGGCGTGGTTCTTTGCTGACTTCTCAGTCCACTAATAACTGCCACGCTGTACTACCAAAGATGTGAGTCTGTTTGGAGTGTGTGCTACCTGAGACTGGTTACTGATCGGATTTGTCAGGCTGGATGATGTACACTATATGGTATTGGATGGGTTTTGTGATATTTTCGATGCTGTGGGGTGAGCTTTGCACTTGCGAGATCTCAGTGATATTGGAATGACTGAAACATGCTGCAAGTCATCATCATCACTCGGTTGCATGCCATGTATCAACGATCCAGAAAGATCCTGATATTTCTCGTTGTCACCTTCCTGGCAATCAACACTTTTAGTGGAGTGACAGTCTTAATGTCAACGATGCATACTTCAGGAGGTACGCTTAATTATGGACGAAAACGAACGTGCATAGGGCTCATTGATGGATACCAGAGGAATTCATTCTCTCCGGCACCTACCAGTGCACGATTGGCCATTCAGGAGATTCCCTAGTTCTGGATTCTGTTGCTTGGATACTCTCCATTGTTTGGGAGGTCCTCACACTATGTCTCGCAGTCTGGATCGCGGTAAAACACTTCCGTGAATTGCGATTACATGCTGCAGGAGGGATTATCGGGGACTGTTTTACGGTGTTGATTAAATCTCACGTGGTTTACTTTGCGAGGTAAGTTCATATTGTGATTATTGTCCTTTTTTCCACTGAAGGGTCGGACTTGGTAGCTTTGTCGCTGTTTCGTGTTTCGCCCTCATCCTTGATTTCTCTCCGGCATCATCAACGGTATGTCAATCATTCACTTATCTCTACATGTGACCACGATCTATCATTTCTATAGAGCCAAAATCCCCTAGAAGATCAGAGTTTGTTGGGCTTGTTGCAGATTTTGGAGGTCGTGCAGATGTTCGTGCTAGGACCACGGCTGATCCTTGACGTCCGGGAATATAATGCCAAACTCGTGGATGACTCCGATGCAGCAACCGGCATGACCTCAATCGCTTCAAGTCCAAGAGCGCGTGCATATATCGACTAGCAGTAGTGTGTAATGCTCGGTGAAGTTGACGAGGACCGTTGTCTAGTGCTCGCAGGGAGCATGGGAAATTTGTTTTTTGTTTCTATTCCAAGCCTCGTTGCGGTGCTCAAGTAGTTATTTAGTGTCACAAAATGGATGCCAAGGTCCAAGGAGACATAGGTTTAGGCAATATTTTCGTGGTAGTATTTATTCGAATCATTTGCTATAGGTCTTGACATTGACAATGCTTCAACCAATGTCCTGGATATCTCTACTGTATCAACAAAGGAAATCAGTGTACAGAACGGAAAGCCGAGGAGCTAGAGATGTTTATAGGCGATGTTGCCGGAACGTTAGATGCAAGTTTCTGTTTTCTCCTGCTTCTCATCTTCGAGGACAACTCGTGAGACACCTCTCATCGTATCGGAAGCACTGAGGGATATTGACTTTAGTAATATGGTGTGGCCGTCTTGTAGCATATATAGGTATCGTGCTTTTCAGGCTTCATGAGCGCACATACATGGATAGTAGTGCACGCGTGGAAGCCAGTTGGAGTGAGTCGAGAATGGGAGGTTCAACGTCGAAATTGAATAATGGCATGGTGTAGCAAATGAATGAGTTGTGAACGTCTGATACAGACCACTGGATAGGCGGAGTGGTGTAACGGGACGGACTGGAAGGGGAACCAAGGCCAGACCTCCATAGCGGGAGGCTGCGGCTCTCTCTATCCAAGACTGACTACAACACAAACGCAGGACTACTGACTACGGGCCAGGACCCCCAGTACACCCGACGACCTGCGCCAGACGACCCTGGTACAGTGGTGATTGCGGGCTTTGTTGATCATGCGGCAAGGCCCTCGACACCCTCCTCATGTACTTCGACATTGCTTCGCTTAATTTAAGTATTCCAAAAAGCGGAGGAGGCGCGTCTGGCATGTGCCGGTGAAGGTGGGCCAAAGAGTCCAGTGCGAGGTAGGATGGAGGATTCTCGAGATAATCGGAACAGATAGAACAGTCGTTAATGTGGCTTTGTTGAGCTGCCAAAGCTTTTGAGCGGTACAAGCGTGCTTCAGAGAGTTCAGACGACGCCTCGCCACCATGCGGAGTGCTGCTGAGAATATTGAACAGGGGAATCTGAATATATCCAGGGTATTAACATCTGAGTATCGCACAACAAATATAAAACGGCTTGTCAATGTGGTTCCAAAACAGTTGCGCCAACACACCCAGAAAGGGGCATGCAGGGACCAGCACCAGCGATAGTACAGGAGTCGAGCATCTGCTGCTTGATGTTAGCTTGTGGAGGTGATGGCGACTTCGAGACAGGGAGGGGGGTAAATCCCCAGTCGATGTGGTTGGTTTGTGGTAGAGACCTGCCTGTAGGACGTAGCAGAGTTTTGAAACTGATTACATGAATGCAGCCAAAATGTTTTCAACAAGTGGATCGACGTTTGGGTCATGATTGAGGATTTCGAATTTGGAAAACGCATGCGAGAATCAGGCTGTGGTCATACTCCGAGATATTTGAGGGCACAATTTAAATGAAGGGAAGGTTCCATGATCTTTGAAGGGTGCTGTATTGCGAATTTTCATAAGAACATATGTGCATGGCACGCCTGCAGCGCTGAATGCTAGTGATAAGACAGTAATCAAATTTCAAAGCTCAAAGGTACAGTCCGTACAGACATAAAGTCAGTGCACAAAGAGGTCATTATGTGATGAGTCATCCATTTTGTTTCCGCTTCCTCCCGAACACCCCTCAAACGTTCAACTACGCTCATATTCAAAACGATCTCACAGATGGGCCAAAGTGCGTATTACTTCACCAACGTCCAATTGCTGCACAACCCTTATTTCTCAGATGGAGCGGACTTTGCAACTGAACTTTTCCAGCTTCGTCAAGGATCAGTCTTTCTTGCACCTGCAAAGGGTATAATGTATGATTGGCATATGAATACGCTCGTCCATATCTCGTAAATCAAACACAACTGACGATACCTGAATGTAGGCAGATAAATACGGCAAACAACCCCCCGAGTAATGCTAACGCGGCAGTCCTTCCCTCTCGTTCTATTCTGTCCGCCCCGTTGTCGTCCCACTGCTCGTTATGTGTGCTTCCGTAGCCATTATGTACCTCTCGAGTGCCCCCCGTTTTTCCTAGACTCCACCCATTCTTTCCTTTATCTGTGTTCTGGCCCGTCGCGTTCACATTTTGCTCTCGCAAGAGCTCCCTCAACTCCGCCAACTTCCCTTCCTCCCGGATTATGACGGCCGCACCAAGTTTCGCCTTGATCAGCTCTTTAACAGCCAGCTTGGACTGCTCATATTGCTCGTCGTGCCGGTGCCCAGGACCGTCCCTGAGGGGTTTCCCTCTTGTAGTGGTGATGCAGGCGTGCCCATCGAACGTCAGCCCATGCCTCTTAAACTCAGCTTCATTCTCCTTCCACCACCCCTCCATCGGATCCTTGTCCTCCAGACCCGTCACGATGAGCACTATAGGCACCTTCTTGCCTCCGATAATGCTATAAAATGCATCGTAATTGATTCCTAGAGCCTCACTTACGCGCGCGGCGTTGACACAAAACAGAAGGAGGTTGAGGCCGCTATGAATGTTTTGTATCAACCCCTGCAGGTTCCTCGTAGCACCCTCGGACAGCGTATCGTGATGTTCTCCCTTCTGCAGCCCCACCGAGTCCCACACTACTACCTCCCGTCCGCCCACATCGACAGCGTACCCCCTACTCGCAAACGGTGCGAGGTCTGGGTTGGATAGAGATGATACATCCTGGCCGACAAGCATGTTGATGAGTGAGCTTTTGCCCGCTCCTCGCTCGCCGAAGAGCACGACATTGGGGCGGGAGGGCTGTGGGGGAAGTCGGCCACGCGTGCGTGTGTTCGCGGGCTCTGGCTCGCTTCTCTCTTTTGTAACACCTGTGAGGCGCGCCCAGAAGCCTGTTTTGGGTTGGGACTCTGTGCGATTGTCTACCATGACGATGTCATCTGAGTCGGCAGGCGAGTGCTGGCGGTGACTAAATGCGTCGTGCCCGCGGCTTGGGCCCGCATATCCGCGCACCGACTGAGGGGGCGTGAAGAGAGGAGAACGCTCATTGTATTGTGGGGCTTGCTGGACTTCAGCGGGGGTGCGTTGTCTGTTGCGGTCTTCTGCGCCGGGTGGGCGCTGTCTCATGCGGTCGCGGTCATCTACTGCTGGATTCGGGCTCCGCCTGGCGCGGTCCTCAGAGAGGAGCTCTGCTTGTGCACGTTGTGTTCCGCGGTCATTTACTGCTGGGTTTGGGCTTCGCCTGGCGCGGTCCTCAGAGAGGAACTCGGCTTGTGCACGTTGTTTTCCGCGGTCATCTATTGCTGGGTTCGGGCTCCGCCTGGCGCGGTCCTCAGAGAGGAGCTCTGCTTGTGCGCGTTGTTTTCCGCGGTCATCTACTGGGTTTGGGCTCAGCCTAGCGCGGTCCTCAGAGAGGAGTTCTGCTGGTGCACGTTGTTTACCCTTGTCTTCTGCACCGGCTTGGCGCTGCCTCGAGCGGCTGTACTCGCGGTCTTCTTGAGTGAGCGCGGCCGGTGAAAGCTGTCTGCTGGTATCATCGGGCCGTGAAGAAACATCTTTTGGTGGGACATCTGTGGGATGATGGTCTGTCAGCGGTCTTTCATCACTCATTTCTGGGTGGCTCGCACTTGGTGATGGTTGCTGCTGAGGTTGCTGTTGCTGCGGTTCAACCACCTGAGGCGGTGCGGTAGGGTCTGAAGGTGCGTCTTCTCGCCTTTCGGGATTGGCGAATCTTCTCATGTGCTGGGAATGGGAATCGACGGCTATAGATTCAAAATTCATGGGCGTTGGGGGCGAAAGGTCATGGTATATGTACAATGCGCCACGCGGATGGGCACATGTTGTTCACGAGCCAAGGCGCGTGCGTGTTGGATGCGTTTTGTGGTTCTCGTGATGTACTTGTCAGCCTCACACGGGAGTGCCTTTGTCCGGCATCTAACAAGGTGCAGGGTCCATTCAAGCATTAAGTGCTGTGCACATCTATTCATGTCCGTCAATATCATGGTAGAACTGATTCTGTGATGTAGTGCTGTGGCTTTCTCTGATATAATATGCATGCATGGCTAAGTGCTGACGGTTTATATTGTGCGGCTACGATACACAGGATATCACGTTGAATGGAAGTGCCACCATGTAGCCATATGTCAAATCACCTTCATACTCGTGTTGTATTACCTTGCGTTTCGTGATATCGAAGCTGCAAGGGAGACGATACAATGGGGTGTTACATATTCATGTATATTTGAGTTCATCTGCATTTAGACGTGCGCTAATGATCCCCGTGGCATGTTGCCTCGAGTCATGCATCGTGCAATATTATCAGGACACGTAAGTTGATTTACCTCGTGTTTGCCAGGGCTCAACGCAGTGTGCGCAGAATTTTCAAGGTGGCAGAAGTACATTTACCTGTGCATATTCTTTGCCATGTTGCTAATGAAGATCTTGAATCATATCTATACCACGAAGCTCTAAAAATATTGCAGCAAAGGTATGAGCAACGTAACATGTGCACCGATCACTCCGTCAATAAAGCACTAATATCCTACTACCCAGGCCTTACACTCGCCCAGTCCTACCTGAGTTTGGGCATTTCTGCGCGTGCACTGTTCCCGCGATAAACTCCGGATCGAACTTTCCATTATCGTCCAGCTTCACATCGAAGTACTCACATCCGCATGGCGCGCACCGGTTATCGATCCTCCGGTACGGCACCCAGTCGAGCAAATGGGCGTCTCGTTCCGCGCACATACGTCGTGGCGAACTCTGCCGCACTAAGTTCAAGTAGATTCTTGCCCTCTAGCATGTCTTCGGGGCTGCCATACATCGTGCTCGTAAACACACAGAACATGGTGATTCATCCTGAGAGGCATGTTGGCTCGCTCCCTTCACCGCTTAATGGTGGGCGGCTTCTTCAGATCAGAGGATCAAGTTTTTTTTTGCGAACCGAGAGATAACGGGGTGGAGGAAGTGCTCCTTTACTATCCCTCTATGTTATGACGGAATAGCTGCACTAGTCGCTCTAGCCTCATTTTCTAGTCACGTTTTTCCTCCAAGATCGCCACACTTGGCATTCCGTTGGTCAATCTGAACGGGTTTTCACAGCTCATCTTTATCGCATAACGGAAATACTGCTTCATCGTCGCCATCATGGATATGTCACGTTGCGTTCCGCGTCCGTTGTAAAAACTCAGGCATTGTTCAATCCATTAGCACTGGATTAACCATGTGCGTGCGCATGAAGTCGGTCTTCCGGCCGGCCACGAGCATAAAATCTGCTATGTTGCGATTGCAATCTTAACGACTACAAGCACGCGATGACATGGTTCATCATGACTGTGGTGTGGAATTGTAGGATGGGCATGATTGCGCAGCTCCAGTGAGTGAACACGAACACCAAGCAGGTGCGAACAGTTGAGGACTTGTAAAGAAAAAAAAGAGACCAACTAGACAAATTTGAGGCTCGTCAGACCATAAATTGTTACATGTTGCGTGGCATATTATCCGTCTGATCATCCAACCTACCTTGCGCTTCGAAGCAATCCCTAAGCCCAGAACTCGGAGCGGCCGGCACCTCCAATGTATGGTCAGCTATGTGACACTTGATCGCAGGACAACTCACCTTTGGATGAGACCGTTAATGTATGGAATGTTTTTCTCTATGCAATAGACAACCCTTGTTTCTCGAACATGTTTGTTCGCCAGCAGGTTCCCGGTCACGTCTATGTCGTTGCCCGCAATACCTGCGAGCTCACATCAAGGCGTTGGGCGGACTGTACACCTTCGGAAGCTCTCTGAAGAACATGTATCAAAAAGCACAGGAATCGGACTCTCAGGGCATACGTTATAAATTATACGTCTGTGCAGGCAACGAGGTAAACCAGTCTAGCCCGAGCTGGTCCACCCAGTGCATGACTTCAAGATCGCTGGGATGGTTTGATTTACGCCCGTCATGGCGCAAGGGCACTGTGCGCTGCACCCGCGTTGGTGGCACACAGCACAATACGTTACTTTCCTTGGTATCATCAGGGTCCTCGACGTTGGATTCATCTTTTGAGTCTGTCAAGACTCAGCCAGATTGCTCATGAGCTTGTTGCCCTGGATGAGACCTTCCTAGTTGCAAACGCTTCCGCTGTCTTGTGGTATGGGTCTTCCGGATAGGCGAGCACTTTGCACGTTGACGGCCAAAAGAGACTCCAACTTGCGGTCGAAAGCTAGATTTATGCTGACTAATATTAGTATCACACGGGTGCTCCCCTATCATGTCCCTGGTGACACATTAACATTAATGCGATGGATTCACTATTGACATAAAACCAAAAGTAATATAGCAGTATTCGTCAAGTCCGTGTTATATAACCTATGTAATGAGGGAATATCCGACAGTTTCACCATGTAGCTTACTTACTGCAAACCAAGATAGAAAGAATTCGGATACAGCCAGTCGCATCCCCGGCAGGCCGTCAGCATTAACCACATGCTACTTGGGGGTACCACACCCCCCTATATCTTGGTAGCACACACCGATAAATCCAGCCACGTTGGGATGATTCAGCGTGCTCCAAGCTTTTGCCTCTCGCCGAAGGCAGACTAAGTAAAAAGGATGACCCATGAATAAACGATCTACATACCCGTATGGTTTTCCTCACAAGACGCATGTCTGACAGAAGTGATGGTCTCAAGATCTTCACAGCTACCTACATCGATAAGTAAATATGAGTGCGTTATATGTCACCAGTGACGGAGCAGCACGTACGGTATTACTATGACCTTGTTGGGTGTAGATTCCCTTCCGAACGTCTGCGAAGTTTCCGTTTCCACTGCCGGATGCGCAATTGTCGGTGGTCACGACCTTTCCCGTCAGCTCAGGTACATGGATATTTGCGAGATTACAAGTCATTGGAGGATGGTATGGGTGATTACAAAAATGAGTATTGGTGGATAGATTTCAAGTTGGGATGGATAGCAGGCAGGAAGCAGAATCTAGATGATGAGTGCCATATTGCCTGAGCAGGTCCAACTTAAGTATGTTTCCCGGACAAGGTAAGAGTCCTCATGCCCTGAGTGGGGGAAATGACCATAGTGACGAAGTTGTTGTACATGGTAGACAATGTACGTCAAAGCTCGCTTCAAGGAGCGCCGCATTGGGTTCATCCTGAGTTAGATATCGAGTAATGAGGATTCAAGAGATGACTCAAGATTCAGACGATATTTGAGGTACTGTGGGGCCAGTTGATGATCAGTTAAATGTGTTGATGGAGACGTTGTACATAGTACAATGGTAGTCAGAGCACTTGCTAGTGAAGCGTGTGGTTGCATTACGAAACAAGTCATGTGAAAACCGCGAGCCACTTTGAGCACGTGCACCGACCCCTATTAAGCGTCCTCGATACTGACGCTGTGGTTCCATTGCACTTTTTGCACCTCACGAGACGGGCGGCTTAGCTTCCTCATCCAACCAATGACAAAGCTGCTGTTGGGTAATGTCAAGTTTCTACCGATGTCATTCCGCTCTGCCTTAGCAATCACCGGTCACCGACCTGTACCACACTCAGAGAATATGATGATTTGTCCATGTCTCGTGAATTGGACTGTCAGCCTCCTTGTAATCGTTAATGTGTACATGGAAGGAGAAAATATCCCGACTTTTCCAATTATCACGCTGGATTTCCTCATGCAGCCTACCAAACACATACGTGTAACAGTGCACTATGCAGATACATTAATAATACATCAAGAGAAGGTATAGAAGACCCTATGTATTGTTTTTCTCATGGTACGATCACCGATATCGTAGGTATTGTGGTAACATATTACTAATTGCAGACCACGCCCCATCCTTTCCACTCTGTTCTACCTTCCTGGATATCAAGAATCTTTTTCCGGATTGCCGTGCCGACTGGACCCATCCCATCTCCAGGAATTACGATGTCCTTACCCTCATACCCAATTCTATCGCAATGTCCAACAATGGCCGCTGTGCCTATGGCTAATGCTTCAAGCAGTTTGCCCTCGGACGACCATTTGGCGAGGTCTCTCATGGTATACACCATTTCTTGTGGGTGTAAGCGCATTGAAATTTCCTTGTGGAATTCTGGATCGCCCGCAAGGGCAAGACATGATGCTCTAGTCACTCCAGGTAGAATAGTACCGTCCAGAGGAGCAGTGATAAGGTCCACGCCTTCAACAAATGAGTTCATTTATATATAAGACCATGTCCAACTCAAACTCACCGTCCTCATCATCCCTCTTGACTACAACGAAGAAGTTCATGGCTCCAGCCTCTGTGACTCTTCTGTCATCACCAAACAGCCAAAGGATTTGATCATAGCCTTTCTCTGCAGCAGTGCGTTGGGGCAGGAAGCCGGGTGAGTAGTTGCCAGCAACTTTGTCTCCTCCAGTTCCACCCGGCCACGCACGCACATTTTCACTGACTGCAAGAAGAGAAATAGGCTTCGCAAAGTATGGCCCAGTTGGCGATGCAATAACGTAAAGCATCGCATGGTCAGACGCCGTCAGTCCCAAACCTACATGCCAATTAGATGAATACTTATACATCATCAACCTATTCCACTAACCTGGACGGGTTCCAATGACGGTAGGACGGATATACAAACTGTATCCCGATTCTTTGGGTATCCAGCGCCTATCAAGATTCACCAGACACTTTATGAGTTCTAAAACAGCATCCCCGTCGATGGTCTGCATGGGGCAACGAACTCAGAGACACTCCTTGCATGAACGTCACAGTACTCACGGGAAGAGCGAGACGTGCACAAGACCTCTCCATTCGACGCATGTTCATATCTGGGCGGAACAAGCGTATCTTATCGTCAGGCCCAAGATAAGCCTTCATACCCTCAAAGATATTTCCGCCGTACTGAAAGCACGAGCATTGAGGATCAAGTGTAATGGGCCCATAGGGTTTGACCTCGGGCGCAGACCACCCTTTTTCAGGGTCGTGAGTTGCAACAACCATGTGGTCCGAGAATGTCTGGTATCATTATCGTTGAGCGACATGAATATGGTTGTCGGGAGTTCTTGCTCACCTGGCCGAAACATAATGTCTCGATGGGCTCCAGGGGCTTCAGTGTCTTTGCGAGCGTGATCTTAAGCTTAGATGCCTGCAACAGCGTTGGAGTTACACATGACTACGTTCAGCAGGCGACACTCACATCGAGTGCAGCAGGACTTCCCGAATTGGGAGAGTCTCCCGTTTGGTCTGGGGCTGGAGAAGTCACGCTGTTTCCGTCACCCATAGCTATTGTGACCAAAGGGAAAATATGCGAGATCAGTTGGACCTAAATGTTTATATGTAAGTACACTCACAGTATGACTAGGAAGATATGACGAGAATAATGACTCGATCAGTGTCGCTTCCGAGTCAGAAATCTCGAGCTTATAAATGTATTATGTACGACCGAATCGGATCGGCTATCCTTCCAAATGGAACATGACGGCACAACGCAAGACCCCTGCTACTCTCCAGTTGATGATCAGTTACTTGTGTTGATGGAGACATTGTACATTGTACAATGGTAGTCAGGGCCAAGTATTTGCTAGTGAAGCGTGTGATCACGAGACAAATCACGTGAAAACCGTGAACACCTGTGTGTGCGCTTAAGGAGTCTTGGAAGGAGGCACCGCAAGCTATTGAGGAGCTGGAGAAGGAGGGAGAGGTGCTTGTTACGAGGATTGTGAAGGATGGTCAGTTGCGGATGGTGTTTTGGAATGAGATCAAGCCGGGCGATGAGACTGCGGGGAAGCATGTTGAGAAAAGTGAGTTTGGTAGTGTGGGATACATCGTGTCCACTTTGTTTTGTTTGATCCGTGGCATTGGTTGAAGTTGCCGAATGATGTTGATTTGTTGAAGGCGCTGCATACTGGTACGTGTTTTGAAGTATCTCCTCTTGTTTGGTATCTGACAGGTACGATACAGAGGGTACTGCACGATTCCGAAGGCGCCGTCAAACGTGAAGAAGGGGGAGTGCTTGGCACCGCGACAGAGACAAGCGACTCAAATCATGAATACGCATTTCAAGGGAGAGAATGGCCTTTCGCGAGATTATGAGAGTAAATGATCTGAGGATGTGCGTTTTTATGTTTCTGGACATATTCCTCCTCTTTACCGTGTCATGGGCGTACCTTTCGTTCGAGGCCGTGTCCAACATTTTTATTGGATACATATCAGTTGTACTGCGAGGCGGCAGTTGCAAATGTGTTCTAAAACCAAAATCGGTTATTTCTTCGCAACGACGGTAGCTATATCAGCTATGCTTCTTCCCGCAGCCACATTATGCAGCTCTCCCAGCTTTGAGGAATAACCGAGGCGGTCGTATTTCCACCCCAACACCTTTAGGTAAACTATTGTCCTTTTGTAGAAAGCACAGTGTTTTCACTAGTGACTGAATTCATTCATTTGGTGAAATGACAGGTTCGAGGGAGCTAGATCAAACGTTCCGTCCTTAAATATATTAAACAAGGAATAAGGGAGCAAGCCGATACTGACGCTGTGGTTCCTTCGCGTATCAGATAAGGATACTGCTGGAGCTGTCGTCAGTAGTAATAAGCGTGTCCGAAGGTCCCAATGCAATGTCTTTGACAGTCACAATGCAGTGATATCCTGTGATACTTTGCAGGGCCCTGAACGACGACGTGCTTGCTGGCAGCAGGCAAGGGAGTTTCAGTAAAACGCAGGGATAGTAACAGCGATCAAGCATGTCCTGTTGAGTGCCGGCGACATATTGAGAGACATCCATGTCAAGCCCATTTTCCTGCTCGACTGAAAAAGTACTGCGCGAAACTTTACCTGCTATGATGACCGTCGGAAAAGCGCGAGCGCCATCAGGGAGAGGTTGTAGGTCCTATATACATAGATGAATGAGCAAAAAATGAAAATAAAGAAAAGTCACATACGTACATCATTAGCAAAGAGATGAAGGAAATGCACATATTTACCTTCATCGTCAATGAAGTTGTCCGCGCATCCAATAGTGTATATAGAGTTGTGGTAGTGTGTTTCTGACGCTGTACAGAATGAGGATTCAGTCCGTGTCACGTTGTCGAAGTGCGAGGATAGTCTGGGATGCTCACTGAAGCACATGGTTGCTATGCATGATTGCACTCGGCAAAATGATGTTTGACTCGGAATCGTACATGATGCCGCTCGAGCTCTACGTTATCATTCTGGAATTAAAATTAAAATTTTCAACTGAAGATATCTCCCACCTTTTAAAAATGACGGAGAAAGGCTCGGAGCCGCACTCGAGTGCGTGACGTAGATGTTTAGTTGAGAATTTGAAGATGCCAACATCCGATGGTCAGCTGAGTGCCACGAATCCACAACAAGGCATATCCCATTCCATAGCTAGACCGTTTGGTTACGCGACTGTTTTCTTCTTATACCTTCTTCATAATCGGATTATATACCGCGTTAATACCGTCGTTGTTGTCGTCCTCGCCGAGGTGGTAAAGTTAATTAACTTTTCTGCTGTCGGAGTGTGAAATTGGAGTTGTCTCTCGAAACGCGACTGGGTGTCTCAGCAGCTAAGTACATACCAGCTCACGCGCTCGCGCCTCGTTCTTGTGGAACGTGGCAGATCAAGGTAATGAAACCCTTCTACAACATATGCATATCTTTCATCCAAAAAATGGGTACTGACAACGCTCTTGGTCAGGTTTACTACACAAGCCACCGGAAAGCTATCCCGAGACGCTTGGCAGGTGCTGCTACCGGGTTTTGGAAAGGAATAGGCTTTTCAACACCAAGGTTTTCAAATTCTTCATCTGCTTCTTTCTCGTCTATTGAACCACTGGATCGTCCTGAATCACCCGCCATGTCCACTCCAGATGTCCCCACAACCCCTCTGACGAATTCAAACGGTGCCCTCCCACACGACAGCCCTGTAGATACACCTCCTCCCTTTGACACCTCACTCTTTAGGACATATCTCGTGTCGCTCTTGCCACCGGTACTTGGCGCTCTACCCGAGGACTTTGTAAGCATGTTTGATGAAGAATTCGACGAGAGAGTCACTCGCTTTGCGGCAGAGGGCGGAGGCGTGATTTACGTGGTGAAAACGAGGGACGAAGCAGAGGGTGAGCTTTTGCATCCAGTTTAAAACCTAACCTGACGTGTACTAGAGGACGCGCCGCAGACTTATTCATACCACCTAACTTCGCATCTGACTTATTCTTCTACGAGTGTTACATCACTTGCACTCATCAAACGCGGTCCTACCCTGGATCCTCTGACACCTCTTGCCACGCAACTACATATCCTCAATTTGTTTGGAGGCGAAGAAACGCCATACGAGAGTCTGCATGCCGTCGTGAGCTGTGGTGTTAAGCCCTGGTTTGATGCTTTTGTTGGAGCACGGGGTGGGGGCAAGGATGGGGATAGTAAAATGGGTATGTCTCAACTTTATTGCTTTGGCTTCACTCACTTGTGTTTATAGGGATACCTATGACCAAGAAGAAGTTTGCCGAACTGGAATTGTCATTATTACACCTTCAGCAGAACGTGGAAATACCTGAGACGCATTTGATCATTCATCCAGCCATCCAGCGCGCTGTAGAACAGGTCGGTTCTTCAGTGACATCAGTTTTCCGAAGGCTGAAGACGATCACATTAGGCTCATGCTTCAGGCGCACGTCCAAACATATCACACATACCTCAAAAGCTCCTAAACGAAAGTTCATTCCTCAACACTTTACACGGACACGTCAACCTGTGGATCAAGGCTATTCAAGCAGTCACTAAGCTTTCGCGCGACGTTTCCTCTGGTACTGCTTCGCAAGAAATCAACTTTTGGCTGAGTCTTGAGCGGGCACTGGAGGGTATTGAGGCACAGCTACGCAGCGATGAAGTGACCATGGTCATGGAATGTCTTAGAAATGCGAAGCGATATCTCGCAACAGTCAGTTTCATGACGGACACTGGCCTGAAATCTTCTACGGATCTTGGTGCGCGTTGTTTCTGGCATCGTCAGTTGGATGCTGACGAGTATCATCAGTGCACAAATACAACCAATTGATGAAAGATTTCCCTCTCAACGAGCTGTTATCTGCGACAGATCTTGAAAAAATCCAAGAATCACTGGTACTCATCTTTGGACACATCAACCGCAAGCTCAAGCTTTCGCCCTATCCAATTCGTCGGGCACTACCCCTCGTCGAGGCAATTTCTCGTGATTTCAACGACCAGCTATTGCGCGTGCTGACGTCGCATAGGCTATCGTACACTCCGTACGAGACCTTTGACCGCCTACTCGGACAGACCATGAACATCTTCCGGACGTGGGATGATCTTATCAAGGAGTTTACAAATGTCGCTCGCGAGGTTATGCGCAAACGTGGAGAGAAGTTTGTCCCCATCAAAGTCGTTGCTGCGCACGCGAAACTACAAGAGCGGACGAGGTATCTGCGTGACTGGAGGAAGCAGCACGAGCAGCTGGCGGTGATGACCGGGCCCACGAAGGGTTTGGGGAGCATGGCTAAGGAGGTGGGCGGAATGGACATGGAGGAAGAAGTGAAGGAGGCGTATGAGGTGGTGAAACGCATCGATGTTCTCGATGTTTCTGTTGGTGAGTATCCGACTTTGATATGTCGTTGCTGAAGTCACCTCACTCTATTTGCAGAGGGCACGGAGATCTGGGTGGCTGCTGAGAACGCATACAACGAACGGGTTGCAAGGGTCGAGAACCAAATCATTGCACGGCTACGCGACAGGCTAGGCACGGCAAGAAATGCGAATGAAATGTTCAGAGTATTCTCTAAGTTCAACGCACTTTTCGTTCGCCCAAAGGTAGCTCATTTTGTGGGACGGTGTAACACATGTCTAAGCCCGTATCTCACAGATTCGTGGAGCTATCCAAGAGTATCAAACTCAACTCATCGACTCAGTAAAGGAGGATATCAAGCGCCTTCACGATAAGGTAGGCAGCATACTCTTGTATTGTCTCCGTTACTCATAATGACCATCAAGTTCAAAACGCAATATCGGTTATCTGAAGCCTATCACATGTCGCAAATGCGCGATCTCCCTCCAATAGCAGGTGCCATCATCTGGGCTCGACAAATTGAGCGACAGTTACTCACCTACATGAAACGAGTGGAGGATGTGCTTGGCAAGGGCTGGGAGCTCTATGCAGAGGGTCAGAAGCTTCAGTCAGAAAGCACTGCATTCAGGAAGAAGCTAGAGACACGGCCAGTGTATGACGCCTGGATGCAAGACATCAACCGACGCGACATGGGTGTCAATGGCCGCCTCTTTGAGATCGTGAGATTACGGGGAGGAGGGTTTCAACTAGCGGTAAACTTCGACCCCCAAATAATCACACTTTTCAAGGAGGTTCGTAATTTGCTATGGCTAAACTTCCAGGTCCCACACGCGATCACAAACATGGCGAAGGATGCGAAGCGAGTATACCCTCATGCTGTCAGTCTTATGGAGACTGTCAGGACCTATGGGCAGACTCTGGATCTGGTGGAGAATAACATGGGCATAGAGTGGTTGGTTGCTGAATATCGGAATGAGGCTCAGCGGATGGTTGCCAAAGGTGATCAGATTCGAACCGTTGTCACATCGGCGACCTGACGTTTTTTGTCCAGGTATGAACATCAAGTGGGATTACTTTGTCAACCAGTACGATACCGCGCGGTACGTAAGCAGTGCCGATGGACGCGAGAACCGACATATCCAATTCGTGCGGGAATTTGCGAGTGTTGTGTCTATCCTACAAGATAAGACCAACAACGTGATTGACCTTTATCGCAACATTCTTCGAGCAGTCGAGGATCTCGCAACATGCCCTTATACTAGCGAGGCATTTTCAGATCTTCTGGGCAAAATTCAAGCTGCTGTGGGTTCCTCTTCATCATTATAATTTATGTGCTAAATGTATGCAGATTGATCGCCTGAATCTGGAAGGATACGCTAATCTTGAACACTGGGTGGCTGACCTCGACAAACGGATAGAAGGGATCTTACTTCAGCGGTTGGGTTATATCATCCAAGTGTGGTGTTCTGAGTTTGATCGGACAGATGATGTTGATGCTCGCCGGGATCCAATGCCTTTGCGTGACATCACCAACAAACGACGGGCTGGCAAAGGCGGGAAGGAGGAGAGGGTATGATATGTTGCTGCTTGCAACGCTAGTACTGACCCAACTTCACAGGTCGCCGAGGGCAACATGACCGTAAAACCCATCGTTCACGAAATTCGGATACAAAACCAAGTGATCTTCCTTGATCCGCCTATAGAATATGCACGTGCGACTTGGATAAAGCAATTGCATGACTGGTTAGGTACGTATGGTATGGTGTCTCCATTTGTTCAAATCCTCAGTGATTTCTTGAATAGGCGTTATCTGCCGATTGAGACGTATTCAAAGTTCTCGATACGAGATTGGTTTGCAGATGCAGGGCACGCAAGTGTCAGAAACAACATATACTTCTCTGGTATGTATCTCCTACAATATGTCGAGACTACTACATTCTTAGGAGCTCTACCCAGCTCACACGATTCTCCGACAACACCCTAGAGCGACCATTTTCTCTCATAGAACTCAAAGTTCAAAAGCTCAAAGACTATGTCGCCAAGTGGTTACAGTTCCAGTCGCTGTGGGATCTGGAGGCGGAATATGTCTTCAATCGATTAGGGGACTCCCTCGCGCATTGGCAGCAACTTCTGACTGAGATCAAGAAAACACGGGCGACATTTGACACGTCAGAAACGCAACTAAGTTTCGGTGTCTGTGTCGTCGATTACGAGCAAGTCCAAGCCAGAGTCAACGCCAAATACGATGCGTGGCAACGGGATATTCTCAGTCGTTTCGGTGTGAAGCTCGGAAATGCGATGAAGGAGATGCATGCCTCGATCATGAAGGCGCGAAACGAGCTGGAGCACCATTCGATAGAGGGTTTGGTTGGAGGAGCACGAAGATTTTAAGTTGTGGTACATGCTTTTTTTTGTGATACCCATCCATATATCGCGCCGTTCGTTACTTGGACCTCACGCTGTTTCGTTTTTCATGCCCTTCATGTTCTATTGTATCGGTTACACGTAAATTTTTGTAATGGATCCTGAGGCCTTGAGGACAGCCCGAGTTTGGCCCGAGTGATGGCGTCTACGCCTTCCCTGCCACTCCCTTTTTTCTGTAAAAATGACTTGAATTACCGTACGTAGTGTTAAAATTCGAAGTGAAAATGCCTAATCTTCCAATTACATTTTGATTTCAATCTCCCTCAAAGCAAAACTCCGATACCGCCGATGTGTGAGGTATCTGCGCCGTCCTGTACGCTTCGCATTTAATCACGCAGCATCACATGCACCCCCCGTTTTTCGCACACTCAGGTTCTGATTACTCAACGTGGCCTAACAAAAGCAGTCGTTATCGCAATTCATCACGGTCTTAGAACGCAGCCCTCTCTGGCATGCTTTGTAAAGATTGGGCGTGTGCTATGCCCGCACCACCTGGTCATGCAGTAAGTAAATGGTGTTAATAGCCAATTATACACCAACAATGGCCTGAGCGAGTTCTGGAAGGGGTTTGGACCTGCTACTTCATTGTTCCGATCATCAAGTTTGATGTATCTTTTTCGATGGCGCAGCGTCTTGGTAAGTGGAGCCCATTGTTTGTTCCGCTCGGATCGCCGTGTCCCTTGCTGATTTTAATCCAGCGCGGAGGTTTCATCGACAGATATTCTTATCGGTTGATGTGGTTGATCATGTGGTTCGTAGCTTGTTGCAAGGCCACGTGGGCGTAATGTTGGTATCTCACTTAGGTGAAGGTTATAAAATGAAGCAGTGAATAGCGGCCTGAAAGTAACCCTGCATATCAATGTCTCATCCAATCCTGTCAGAATTCGATATCGTTTTTGCTGGAGGTGAGAAAATATTCTCTTGTGGTGGTTTTGCCTCTTCACACATTATGTATAGGTGGTGCTACAGCCTGTGTTGTTGCAGGTCGCTTAGCTGCATATGATCCCTCGCTGAGGATCTTGATTCTGGAAGCGGGTCAACACACCCTCAACAAACCTATTCATGTGCAACCCTACCAATATCCCTTTAACCAAGCACCGACGAGCACCACGGTCACGTTCAACATCGGAAATCCATCTCCTCGTCTCAACGGCCGTGCACCAATTGTTCCCTCCGGTCGTTGCGTTGGTGGAGGCTCGTGTGTGAATTGTGCGTAGCATACTTGCAACAATGAATAGGACTCTGATAATGGGACAGTCATGGTATACACTCGTGCACCTGCTTCAGACTATGATGATTGGGGAGTCGATGGCTGGGAATCTGAAAATTTGATTCCCCTCATGAAGAAGGTCTCGAATGTGTTTTCCAGATATTTGTTCGAATTACTTATACTTTCAATTTATAGCTAGAGACATATGAAGTGCAGCCAGGTCATCCAACTCACGGCTATAATGGGCCTATCAAGGTGTCCTCTGGTGGGTGTGAAGTAGGTGTCTCCGACGAGTTCATTCAGGTCGGCACGACCTATCACAAGAGGCACTATGCCGACGACACCAATGATTTGGAAACATGCAATACATACAGTGTGAGCCATGGTGTTTTTCTCTGACGGCGATTATTAACTAGATGTGTCTTAGCCATGGCGGAAGTGAGTTCCTGCACTCGTAGGTTTTGCTAATTTTTGGCTCATGTATAAAAGGTACATTGATGGGACAACCGGAAGGCGTTCGGACGCGGCTCACCACTATGTCTACAACCAAGCTCACAACCCAAATTTACAAGTCTGGGACGGAAAGCGCGTGAAGCGTATCATCTTTGAGTAAGTAGGTGCCTGAGATCGCAGTTGCAACACACCATTGACGTCTTTTCCCAATGAAAGAGACA
The DNA here is from genome assembly GCA_016647685.1 of Suillus tomentosus. Taxonomy (NCBI): domain Eukaryota; kingdom Fungi; phylum Basidiomycota; class Agaricomycetes; order Boletales; family Suillaceae; genus Suillus; species Suillus tomentosus. The sequence goes on along the minus strand of JABBWJ010000066.1, from coordinate 50,273 downwards.
AGCGTGCTGTAGGTGTTGAGTTCACCAGTGACCCAGTATCTTGTCCAGACGCGGATCAGTCGTCGAGTATTGCGAGAGCACTGAAGCTCGTTGTTATCTCTGGTGGAGCATTCGGTTCCCCGACCATTCTGGAAAGGTCTGGGATTGGTGCCGAGGCGGTTCTCAAGCGATGCGGTATCCAGCAATTGGTGAATTTGCCTGGCGTCGGAGAAAATTACCAAGGTGCACATTTATCTATCTATTATATGAACTTGACTTAGAACGGTCAGATCACAATGTCGTCTTTGTTCCATACTTGGCTGCCGACGAGGTTGTTACCATGGACGCTCTCTGGCGCGGGGAGAGTATTGTACAGGGTAAGCATGTTCTCCCTATGATTCCAGCAATTTACAACCACCCAAATGTAGAAAGTCTTGCACAATGGAACAGCAACGGAAAGTCATTGATTGCACAAAAGTTAGTGCAAGTCATCACTGCTGGTATTGTGCTGATTGGCATCTCAGTGGCCTCGATTCAAAAATCAAGTGGCGTCCTGATGATGAGGAATTGAAAGCCATGGGTCCAGTTTTTCAACCACGCTGGAAGGAGTTCTTCCAGGACCGCCCAGACAAGGCTGTTGCAATATTTTTGGCTATTGCGGGGTGGGTGATTGCTTGACTTTGATGATATGGAAATACTCATAACAGTTAGATATGGTGCACAACTCTCGAGGCCTCTCATCCTTCCTCCTCGCAACTACATGACCGCCGGTTATGGTACAGTACTGCTCCCCCATCTACCCCATGGTGTCTTTTTGAATCTCTTGGATAGCTTTACCCCGTGTCTGTTGGAAGCGTTCATATCAATGTAACAGAGAACGGCAAAGAAGGAATGGACTTGACTACAGGCTTCCTAGATGAGTGAGTGGACACATTCATTTTAAGGCACTTTGTGTGATTATAATACTCCGCGCAGTTCATCCGATATTGTTCCTCTTGACTTCGGGTACAAAAAGACACGCGAAATATTTCGACGCATGGCTTCCTATCGAGGTGAAATTGCTGCTGGCCATCCTGATTTCCCAGAGGGAAGCGCTGCAGCCTGCAGAGAAGCGTCCGGGCCAGTGGACATCAATGCACCTGACATTGTCTACACTGCCGAAGATGACGAGGCGATCAGTCAATTCCACCGCGACGTCGGTAAGTCCCGACTTGCCATTTCCATCGTCACGGTAAAATACTGAAGTGAACATTAGTGCAAACAGCATGGCACTCGGTGTGTACAGCTAAACCTTCCATGATTTCATATCTGATCTTTGTATTTGATCTTTGTATGTGTAGCTTGGGACATGTGCCATGAAACCAGAGGAGGATCGGGGAGTCGTCGATGCACGGCTAAATGTATATGGTGTGTCAAACCTGAAGGTCGCAGATATGTCCATTTCTCCATTGAATGTTGGCACGGTGAGTACTGAACAGGGGATTTGTTGATGTGCGATCTAATGATATATACAGAACACGTATTCGACGGCACTTCTTATCGGCGAGCGGGCTGCAATGATCATTGCCGAAGACTTGGGTATCGATTGCGTGGACGTGACTAGGGTTCAGTTTAGGTGATTTCTCGTGTGTCATATCGGCGACTACATGCGTGTACTGAGCCGAGCTCAATCTATCACACATTCAATCCAAGTGCATTTTATCTCGTAAAACACTACGCAATCATCCATGTCTTCAGGAGCGAGTCGCGGTACTTTATTTCTTGTTTGTCAAAGTTTCAGTGGTCACAGGAATGTAGAAACTCAAATTCACTTCCGTACGTCCGATAAGTCAAATATTTAGGTACCAAGACGTTATCTTTAATAAGTTTTTCGAGAATTTCACTCACCCCTACATAGCGATGTGTTGATTGAACGAGAATAACCTATAGGGTTCACAAAGAATACTCACCATATCGGTCACCGGGATTGTCGGAACATAAACTGCGTGCCCTCGATCAGAACACACACGACGTCTTTGGAATATGAAGAGACACACCCAGAACACAGGTGCTGATTGTGAATGATGGCGGCCGCTATTTAGGAAAAGGCCGATTGCATATCCTCCGAAACGTACATGGCATAGTATATCATTCCGATGTAGCGCACCTAGGATATTTCGAAGTTAGTACCACGACTTGCCAACCATATTTTTGTCACGAGTTACATACACCAAGAGGTACATAGTAACGGTCATCAGGGACCAGTGTCGACTCTGCCGCAAAATAGTGGAATTTTCACATCGCTCTTTCAAAGTTTCGATACAAGAATCTACTCACCCAGATCAGCTCAACCTGTGAATCATCGTTAGCGGGATGGCTACTCTCATAATGGCATCAACCTGACCTCTTATCCGAACGTGAATGCTGACAATACCTGAGGCCGTCAGTGGTTTTTTGATACTCGTGTGGCACTAGTACAGTGCAGAACAACAACGTGGTATCATGCAGAAATAAGTAAGCAACAGCAGAGCGAGGGAATGAAAATAACTAGAGATACAGCAAATGAAATAATATAGCGAATCGGGTCTCCAACTACACACCGATGTGAACAAATACAATCTGCTGTTCCAGTGGAATTTCACTGCGCCGCAATTTCTTCACAGCCTTGTGCAATGGCATTGCAGCGCGCGTGCAGTCCAATCTCCCTGAATCATCAATCCGGTTGTCGTAAAAACTAGACACAACCTCCTGCGCGACCTCATCGTCGAAAGACCACATGGAACCGATCACACTGCAAAATCCGGAGAATTGCATTGCTGCAGCGAGATGTATCAATTCATCGGGACTCTTCTTATCGCCCACGGTAGTGTGGCAAGCCGATATGAATGCAAACTGCGACTCCTGCCAGTTGCATTGGATGATATCCTTAATCATCAACGGCCCATCACGCATTGTGAAGGAAGATTCGAATGGTCGTTGTTGATGAGGCATTCGGTGGCAGGCCAGGTGAAGCCACTGGTGATGATTCAGCACATCAAATGCAACCCTTGACCGTTGCGTCGCTGTCCTCGAGCTACGTGAAGGACGACACGATGGGCCCGAGACGCTTGGCGACAACGGCTACCTCGGGAGTTATACATTCAAATGGCTTCCCTCTATCCGGGTTTCCTTGACCATTGGCCACAAAACGTTGCGGGGACGCATCTCGAGAAACCTGCCGTCTTGCACGAACAAGAGTCGCCAAAGTGGGGGTGTACGAGGATATGTAGATGTGAGACAGACTGTCTCTCTTCTTCTCGTAAGCTCCTGCTGCATGTAGAGGAAGCAGCCTGAAGTGGGACATTACCAGATACTATCTGGTGGTGTCCCACTTCAGGGTGTTTTACTGATGTGCGCGAACCTCGTAAGAATTTATCTCTGTTAAAGAACTTCTATCTTAACTATATTACAGGTCAGCCCCGCCGACAGCACCGTTTTACATCTCGGAACTATTGAGAATCTTTGAGTGGAGTAAGTCAAGGGATCACCTACTCATTGGATGCTTTCCTCGGTGTGGATCGAGATTGTTCAGATCCAGAAAGCCCAACTTCGACGGTATAGACCGAGAAATGTCTCACGTGATGGACCAAGAATTTGCTAACAGGTTGACGGCGTTGTGTAACTGTTCGCCCGCTCGTCGTTGACCTCTTTTTTCCTGTCGAGTTAAAGAATAACTTTTTTGTTCTCTCTTGGGATTAATTGCCATGTCAGGAAACGTGCGGGTACAGGACGTTTCCTTGTGGGTCTGAGCACCTGTTTGCGAGCTCAATGATATATCGAGGTACCCTGAAAAAAGAGAGAGCGACGAGTAAAAGAAGATGGGCGCAGAGAAGGAAAAGAGAGTGCGGCACGGATTCTCAGATCAAGTCCTTTTGACTGGGGTGAACTCTGATGTGTGCTTCAGTAGGATAGAAGCACACCAATGGCGAATCTTCATGTGACTGCTTACAAAGGCCATGTTTCGTGCGTCAACGTTTCAAAATTTCAACGCTCGCAGGCTCGCGATCCGCTTGAAACGGCCACCGTTCTATAAGTACGCCACCATGCACTCCGTGTTTTTCTCACGTTCCACACGACAGATTAACTTACTTAATCAAAGCATTGTTGGCGCTTCCCACCACCCAACGACTTCACTTCCAGTCTTGCGACAATCGACCTGCAGGACCAACAAATGAGCCACTGGCCACAAAAATTCTCCTAGTTGCCCGATAGAAATTCGAGTTGGATGCAGTCAGACAAGATGCGAGCAGTTTTCCGCAACTGTCAGTGTATCCCAGTCCTCTTCCTGTCATCCAGTCGTCATCCCCATTGATCAACTGATCATCGGAGATTTTTTAAGGAGGACGGGTCCATCGTCACACTAGGACAATCTGATAAATCTGCGCCCAAAGGATGAAAAGTTGCCTCTCATTATTCCTTTTTTCTTTGCGCGTTCCAGGTACTCATACATTTCTTCATTTCTGTTTGTTCTTCAAGTTTCGCGTGTTTTTGGACGCCTTGCGTCTCGCATATCCTTGTAAGCATAATTCTCTGTATGCAATGAACCACGTATTGACTCGATTAGTTCTCAACATTTAACCCGGTGTGTGCAACTGAAGCCAAACGACCCTGCGATATCCGAACATCCCCCCGCTCTTTTGTTTCTTCGATCCACTCTGGGAGGTGCATTGAACACGCTCTTTCCGTTTGTTTCGTTCCTCTCGACGGCATCTCGGATGATGCATTATGATCGTTTCATGCTTTCAAAAATCTATCGTTCAGTTACCTTTCTGATACGACTTTCGCTCGACCACCCCGAATTCGAATGCAATGTTACGTAGACGTATACACCCAACTCTATACTGGAGGCTCCCGAATCAGTTTTTCCACAAGCCATCGACTTTTTTCTTCTTCAAATGGACAGGCGTTCCTTCCGTCCTTTGTGCGTTGGGCTTTGACAGTAATCTTGTAGCAATCAGATTCGCTTCCTAGGTGCGAAGCCATGTTCGAGCACTTGAACAACCATCTCTCGTACTTCACTGTCCCTGGGTTTATTTGTAAACAGAATCATGGCGCGAATGAGGGCGTGGCGTACTAACGGCTTGTTCTTGATTGGATAATGCGGTTACTGTGCGGTAGCAAATACGCCGGGCGCAGGACGTTGCCTTATGGATCTGGGCTGATTGCGAGCTCAACAATGCATTGAGGTACCCGCGTCGTCCTGTACGCTTCGCATTTAATCACGCGGCATCACATGCACCCACCGTTTTAGGTTCCAATTACTACACTTGGCCTAATGAAAGAAGTCGCTATTGCAATTTATCGTGGTCTTGATCGCGTGATTCATAGCGTGTTGCAAGTCCTTGTGGGCGTAATGTTGGTGTTTCATTTGGGTGAAGGTCATAAGATGAAGAAGTGAATGGCGGCCTGAAAGTAACCTTGCATATCAATGTCCCATCTAATCTTGTCAGAATTCGATATCGTTTTTGCTGGAGGTGAGAAAATATCTTCTCGTGGTGGTTTTCCCTCTTCACATTATTATGTATAGGTGGTACTACAGCCTGTGTTGTTGCAGGTCGCTTAGCTGCATATGATCCCTCGCTGAGGATCTTGATCCTGGAAGCGGGTCAACACACCCTCAACAAACCGATTCATGTCCAACCCTACCAATTTCCCTTTAACCAAGCACCGACGAGCACCACGGTCACGTTCAACATCGGAAATCCATCTCCTCGTCTCAACGGCCGTGCACCAATTGTTCCCTCCGGTCGTTGCGTTGGTGGAGGCTCGTGTGTGAATTGTGCGTAGCATACTTGCAACAATGAATAGGACTCTGATAATGGGACAGTCATGGTATACACTCGTGCACCTGCTTCAGACTATGATGATTGGGGAGTCGATGACTGGGAATCTGAAAATTTGATTCCCCTCATGAAGAAGGTCTCGAATGCGTTTTCCAGATATTTGTTCGAATTACTTATACCTTCAATTTATAGCTAGAGACATATGAGGTGCAGCCCGATCTTCCAACTCACGGCTATAATGGACCTATCAAGGTGTCCTCTGGTGGGTGTGAAGTAGGTGTCTCCGACGAGTTCATTCAGGTCGGCACGACTTATCACAAGAGGGACTATGCCGACGACACCAATGATTTGGAAACATGCAATACATACAGTGTGAGCTATGGTGTTTCTTCCCTGACGGCGATCGCTAACCAGATTTGTCTCAGCCATGGCGGAAGTGAGTTCCAGCACTTGTAAGCTTCACTAATTTGTGGCTCATATACAAAAGGTACATTGACGGGACAACCGGAAGGCGTTCGGACGCGGCTCACCACTATGTCTACAACCAAGCTCACAACCCAAACTTACAAGTCTGGGACGGAAAGTGCGTGAAGCGTATCATCTTTGAGTAAGTAGGTGCCTGAGATCGCGGTTGCAACACACCATCGACGTCTTTTAAAAATGAAAGGGACAAGCGTGCTGTAGGTGTCGAGTTCACCAGCGACCCAGTATCTTGTCCAGACGCGGATCAGTCGTCGAGTATTGCGAGAGCATTGAAGCTCGTTGTTATCTCTGGTGGAGCATTTGGTTCCCCGACCATTCTGGAGAGGTCTGGGATCGGTGCCGAGACGGTTCTAAAGCGATGCGGTATCCAGCAATTGGTGAATTTGCCTGGCGTCGGAGAAAATTATCAAGGTGCACATTTATCTATCTACTATATGAACTTGACTTAGAACGGTCAGATCACAATGTCGTCTTTGTTCCATACTTGGCTGCCGACGAGGTTGTTACCATGGACGCTCTCTGGCGCGGGGAGAGTATTGTACAGGGTAAGCATGTTCTCCCTATGATTCCAGCAATTTACAACCACCCAAATGTAGAAAGTCTTGCACAATGGAACAGCAGCGGAAAGTCATTGATTGCACAAAAGTTAGTGCAAGTCATCACTGCTGGTATTGTGCTGATTGGTATCTCAGTGGCCTCGATTCCAAAATCAAGTGGCGTCCTGATGATGAGGAATTGAAAGCCATGGATCCAGTTTTTCAACCACGCTGGAAGGAGTTCTTCCAGGACCGCCCAGACAAGGCTGTTGCAATATTTTTGGCTATTGCGGGGTGGGTGATTGCTTGACTTTGATGATATGGAAATACTCATAACAGTTAGATATGGTGCACAACTCTCGAGGCCTCTCATCCTTCCTCCTCGCAACTACATGACCGCCGGTTATTATACAGTACTACTCTCCATCTACCCCATAGTTTCTTTCTGAATCTCTTCGATAGCTTTACCCCGTGTCTGTTGGAAGCGTTCATATCAATGTAACAGAGAACGGCAAAGAAGGAATGGACTTTACTACAGGCTTTCTAGATGAGTGAGTGGACACATTCATTTTAGGGCACTTTGTGTGATCACAATACTCTGCACAGTTCATCTGATATTGTTCCTCTTGACTTCGGGTACAAAAAGACACGCGAAATATTTCGACGCATGGCTTCCTATCGAGGTGAAATTGCTGCTGGCCATCCTGATTTCCCAGAGGGAAGCGCTGCAGCCTGCAGAGAAGCGTCTGGGCCAGTGGACATCAATGCACCTGACATTGTCTACACTGCCGAAGATGACGAGGCAATCAGTCAATTTCATCGCGACGTCGGTAAGTCCCGACTTGCCATCTCCATCGTCATGGTAGAATACTGAAGTGAACATTAGTGCAAACAGCATGGCACTCGGTGTGTACAGCTAAACCTTCCATGATTTCATATCTGATCTTTGTATCTGATCTTTGTATTTGTATGTGTAGCTTGGGACATGTGCCATGAAACCAGAGGAGGATCGGGGAGTCGTCGATGCACGGCTAAATGTATATGGTGTGTCAAACCTGAAGGTCGCAGATATGTCCATTTCTCCATTGAATGTTGGCACGGTGAGTACTGAACAGGGGATTTGTTGATGTGCGATCTAATGATATATACAGAACACGTATTCGACGGCACTTCTTATCGGCGAGCGGGCTGCAATGATCATTGCTGAAGACTTGGGTATCAATTGCGTGGACCTGACTAAGGTTTAGGTGATTTCTCGTGTCACATCGGCGACTAGATGCGCGTACTGAGTCGAGCTCAATCTCTCACATGTTCCATCCAAATGTATCTTCTCTCGTGAAACATCCATGTCTTCAGGAGCGAGTCGCGGTACTTTGTCAAAGTTTCAGTGGTTACAGGAATGTAGAAACTCATCTGCCTGAATGTTAGCACATTTACTCTCAGAACAAGGTTCTTTTCATGAGGTTTTGATGATATGGTAATACTCATGACAACGACGACAGATGAGCAGTAAGCGGAATACATTTCCCTCGTTCCTTTGAGGTAGTGTCTGGGATCCCAGATCCAGTTTCCATTTCAAATTCGTATATAAGGTAGATGACTTGCAAATCCAACGAACATCACATGATGTGATCATGTTGTGACACTGTGCAGATAACCTCTTGCCAAATGTGCCAAATGTGCCAAATGTGCCAAATGTGCCAAACATTGTAGATGACATTATGTGCAAGTGCTAGTCGAGTATCAAGGAATATGTAGTAAGTAATACAATTAGCATCTGGTGTTTTTGACCTTTGGTTTTGTGGCCGCCCATATAGAGGATGGGATGGAACACGCGGCAACACGGCATTACTTTCAGACTTTCATTTTGGGCTCTGTAGGCTTATTCAGAACACCAAAAACTTCATTTCTTTTGCATCTCACAACTTACGATAATTTTGAAAACGCTCAATGGTGCATTACTATATTCTACATCGACAAGTGTAGGCATTTGTTGTTTCACTGTGTCATTAATTAGTTGTCGTTTTTTTTCAGTTTTGTCACGATTCTGTAACACTAATCATGTGACGTTCATTATATTTGCAAGTCATCTACCTTACCTGAAATTTGAAAAGGACTGTCCGTCCCGTCCATAGTGTTTGCATTGTCCTGGCCTAATTTGGCCATCCAGAAATGTTTTGGAATTGCCGTTTTGGAATGCTATCATCACACCTGAGTTGTATTCTATTTGAGTCTGAGGCATGAGGACATAGATAGAATTAGGTCTATGTAGCAAATTGGCTCTTTTGGTTTTCCCACCTTCTTGCTTCCTACTACAGCATTAGTACTCACAACCACTCCGCTCCTAGACTACGCTCTCCGTTTGTCACATTCTCTTTGTATACCAGGGTTTTGATTATTACATCTAACATGCCGAGGATACAAAATGACCCAAATCTCAACATTTGCCCAGACTATGCATTGGAGGTTTTTGGAACATTTCTGCTCAGCTAGTCAATGAAAACATGACCAAAGCACAAGCAATGCAATTGCTTCAGAACATCTGGGAAGTGAACAACAACACAATCAAAGTGCTCTGGCAGCAGCAGGTAGATGAAGATAGGGAACATCAGCAGCTAGTGTTGCCACAGTTCTGGCTCATGTCCAGCTTTAGCTGTGAGCGGAGCTACAGTTAGCTGAGCTGTGTACCTAGTTATGGCTTACATAATTTATGGCCTGGTTCGGTCAATGGAACCGCATATATGGTCTTCATGTCAGCTAGAGCCAGCTTTAGCCAGATTTAAAATTACACAATATATAATCTTATGATGACCTTGGTGTGTCGCTCACCTGTGTGGTTCTTGCATGCCAGGAATCTGTCAGGCTGTATGGAACTGTTGAGTCACGACTCACGACAAATCCAAAACAATTGCTTTTTGTGCACGTGACCAATCACGTCATGTTTGCTTGTTTTTTTCTAAATTTGAGGGACATGCGCTGATGTGATAGAAATACAATTGCTGGTCTATTCAGCGATAGCCTGAGATAAGTCTATTCTATCCCATAGACTGTCCGTTGACCATGATGGACGAGGCATTCATGGTATATGCAAATGACACACCATGAATGGCGGATGAAGGACCACTGGAGCCCGAGGTTGGGCTTTGTGGGGAGTGAAGGGAAAGATGACTATCCATTCATGACATTGAGCCATATGAGAAATTTCGACAAGGAAAATTAGAAATAAAGCCGGGCACTGGTGCATGTGATGAGATCAGCATCACTCTTTCCTGAACAAAAATCAACAAACTCACCTCCTGCGAATGGTGGGCAATGACACAGATCAGCATGGCTCTTGCTTGAATGAGGATCGACACACTCACTCCCTGCAAATGGTAGGCAATGACTTAGATCAGCATGGCTCTTGCCTGAATGAAAATTGACACACTCACCTCCTGTGAACGGTGGGCAACAACACAGATCAGCATGGCTCTTACTCGAACGAGGATCAACACACTCACTCCTTGCGAACGGTAGGCAACAACTTGGATCAGCATGGCTCTTGCCCGAATGAAGATCGAAACACTCACAGACTGCGAATGGTGTGTAACGACTTGGAGTGAATGAAAGCTGATTGAGTGAGGAAAATTTGACATATAAGTATAAGCCACTTGGAAAACCAAATATCAACACACAACATACAGGATCAATGTTTCAAAGCTCGACTCACCAAAACAAGCCTCTTGTGTCTGAGATACTCCACAAATCATCATTCAACACATAGATATTGACGATCAACATTGATCGTGAGTTGAGATGGGTGTTACAGTATGCTACACGAGCCCCCAGCTACCGCCCTGCCCTCTGCCACCTTGCATGGCAACGACACAACACCCGGGCCTTTAGGCCTTGATGATAGAAGATGCTGGTTTTGATAAGCGGTCTGGACCGCATATGACGACATAGGTCTAGAAGACCTATTTATGATATCAAGATAGAAGGCAAGCCTCGTGTTGCCTTGTGTACTGATAGAAGGACACCTCGTGGTCCTATCTTAGATAGAAGCCTGCCTCATGCATGGTATCTCTGACTCGATAGATAAGCAGATTAGAACCCAGCTTGAAGCTGAGCTTAGATACAATAAGAGTAACCTTATATAAGGTTGACGATTAAAGTGGATGTTCCTTACTTTAATCTTACTGGGTTTTACCTTGAACTCCTTGTTCTGCTAAAGCTACTTGCTCGACATTCAATCCATACCTTCAGAAGGACCCTATCTGAACCCTTCTGTCTGTAACCGCTATCATCGCTCGTAAACCCTTGTGATCCACGCAAGCTACACCAGTGTACGCAACTCCTGCTCATCTGTAGGAGCCAAAGAACCTCAGCACTCAATACCACTGTCGTGGTTGTTGCTGATTAGATCATCCCAGTCCGCACACGATCTAGTGTTGTAACAATGGGTCCACAGGACAAAGTACGTGAAAAGTCTCATGCAATGTTTCAGAAGCTAAATCGAAGTAGCTGTATTGCAGTGTTGATAGTGCTCGCAAGTATCGAGCAGAGCAAGCAGAGATCAAACAAAAAACGAAGGAGTTTCAAAGCCGTAGACCCGTGAAGATGGGGTGTAGACCAATGGAGACAGGGGCGAGAGTGAATGTCGCAGAGGGAACAGATGTTGTTGAACGGCCGATGAAAAAATGGCTGCATGCGGTGTTGAAGAAGTTGGGCTGGAAGCGGGAGGGATAATGTGGTGTGTATCTGTGTCTTTTCTCACTTTACAATTAATACTAATATTTACGAGCTAGATATAAAGACCAACCTGCGTTTTAGATGTGCAGCAGTAGTGGTACTGCACGCTGCCTGTAGATGCGAAGCATGTATTAGTATAAATTCTTCCCCCCCCCTCCCCCCACCAAAGACTACTTGATTGAAATGGAATTGAACTTATGAATGATTTCTACGACTTTGCCCCTGCCTGCATTGAATCCCATGCCTGCAGTAGTAGTAGCAGTCAGTTGCGATGACACTTGGGCCTGCACCTGAACACTGGCACCAGCTTGCCAGTGATTTCTATGACTTCGCCCCTGTCTGCACTTAATCCCATGTCTGCAGTAGCAGCTTACTGATAATTTTTATGACTTCGTCCCTGCCTGCACCTAATCCCATGCACACAGTAGCAGTTGCGGTGTGGTTGTAGTCGCAGTGACACTTGGGCCTGCACCCAAACCAAACTTGCACCAGCATCAGCTTACCAATTATTTCTACAACTTTGTCCCTGCCTGCACCTAATCCCATGCCCACAGTAGCAGTTGTGGTTGTGGTTGTGGTTGTAGTCACAGTGACACTTGGGCCTGCACCCAAACCAAACTTACACCAGCACCAGCATGCTTGCAACAGTGGCAGTGGATCTCAATATCATGAGAATCAACTCAGATATCAAAGGAAAGTTCGAACCAAGCCCGATACATAGCTCAAAGTCAGTACATCTCAGTGTGTCCTTCAAGCACTCACCAGTCTTCAGAACCACTGCAAAGACCAAGTGAAAAGTTGAGTCGTAGATGCTCTCTGGACAGGTTAGACCAGATGAAAGGCAGATGAAGGAAGGTAGTATAGCACACAATTGACACAGAAGTATAGCAAGATGCCAGGTAGTCAGAAGTCAGGATAATAAACAAGGAATGAAAAAAAATCTGCGAAAAATGTGTAAGGAAGAAAAACATCAGAAGTCGTAGGTGGTAGGAACATCATCAATGTCGTCACATTCTTCCTCTGTGATAGCTCTGAGAAGAGTATCACATACATCACCCGTGATTTTGCTGCTGGAAAATGTCAAGAGATTGTTAGTCTCGTCTCCTTTGCCCAAAATCTTGTACTGCATGTCTTTTTGTGATGCTGCCCAACCTTTTGTAAAGTCGAGTCGTTCTTTTTTCAGGAGGAACTTTACCATCTGCAGGGCCTCCATCAGGACTGGGCTCATGCAATTACCTTTCTTCGTGTCGGTTTCACCACTGGATGATGTAGAGACTAATATCTCTGTGGCCTTGCAGGGATCTAAATTCCCAATGTCTCTACCACTTCCTAATATAGCGCAACTCATATCTCTCTTAGCGCGCTCAAGCGCTTCGTCAGCTGCTCACGCGCACGAGCGCTTCGGTCGCACATCAGTGCGTGCATGGTTCGTCAGTGTGTATTCCGATTCTATTTCCGTTTATTCTGACATATCTCCGGCGCTTATGGCCATATTTCATATGTTTTCCGTCATGGACCCTTACATTACATATTATCTCATATCCGTTTTGCTTCTTGGTTCACTTTAGTGCTTGACAGCACTTAGAATTACTTAGTATATATATGCGCGTCTAAACTGTATAATGATCATCTTTCTGCCCGCACATCGTTGGACTCTAAGTCTAAGTTCTCCTTCATATCAAAACCAACTCTAAGTATCTAAGTACAATACGAGCGCCGCCACTGTACACTACTAGAAAACTCTGCCAATTAGTTTTCTAACTCATTAAGAGTCGCTGCACTCCACCACCCGCACACGCACACTGCTTCCACTTAGTGCGTGCTTCTGTTATCAGTCGCACATCGTCGCTTATCATCGGCCGTCGTCGCTCATCAGCGCTTGACTCATTGTCGTGTGCGCTTTACCAGGCTTGACCAAGCACCCGGTCTAGTGTTTCCCTCCATATATACACTTAGAGGAACCTTCTCAGTAGCAATCCCCTTGGGCCGACGTATATCTCGCTCACCGAGGACTACTTGAGTATATCTCATACCACTCATATTACCCCACTTCCCATTCCTCTTCTACAGCGCATTCAACTGGTATTAGCCAAGCAGTTGATACAACAGAATCTAAATCTGCCTGTGTGGGTTCAAAACCTGCTAAAGATGAATTTTCCAAGTGATTAATCATCAGAGTCAAAATCTGTTTCTCTTGGCCTGCTCAGGTTTGAAACCTGCCGGTGATAAATTTTATTTTCTATAAAAACACACCTTGAAAAATCTGCTCATGGTTGGTTTGCTTGCAAGCTGATCACAGTTGTGTTTAGCTAAGTGGCTGTCATAACAGAATCAAAATCTGTTTCCATCAGAGTGCAACAAGTTTGAAACTTGTCGAATGTTGTAGCATCAAGTTGTTACCAGATTTAAAATTTGTTTCTCTTTGACTGTGCAGGTTTGAAACCCACCAAGAACAACATTTTTATTCTATGAAATCCAAAATAGTGGAATGTGATGAGTCATGAGTTAATGCAAAAGACACATCATTATATAGATTACAATCCTGCTTAGTTCAAAAGAAGTACATTTTGATTCTGGCAATTGCTTGAATAGCTCCCAAAGAACAGATCATATTCCTTTGGCAGGCAGGACGGAAGAAGCATGAAGAGAAACTCAGTGAACAGGAAATCCAGGAAGCAACAAGGAAGCGCAAACGAGCAGATGATTCTGCTGCATGTCGAATTGCACAGAGGCTCGAGAATGTAGACAAGCAGGCTGATGAGGTGCTGGTGAAGGATGCATATGACCCTACAAAGTTCTTGGAGATTCCTTCAGTAACAGAGGTGAAAAACTGTTACTGGCAGTTCTATAATGCACCATCAAACACTGCACTGGTCAGCAGTATATGTGGTGTTTGTGCATGGGAGGTGGGAGTCTTGGATGACTCAGAGAAGATGTCCAAGCTTCACTTCGATGATATTCCCAATCTATGCTGACTTAGTCCTTCATCTCCCCATCCTGCCCACAATCTCTATAATGGACAACTCCTGGAGCCTGCCAGTGTCATCACACAAGGAAACAATACCTTGGTCAACATCTGTCATTCATGTTTACAAGATCTCAAAAGTAATAGCCACAAACCACCTCAATATGCTCTTGCCAACAACCTATGGATTGGACGAGTGCCATGGCAGCTTCAGGTCCTCACATTCCAGAACAGCTTCTGATTGTGCTACTGTATCTCTGTGTATTTGTGTTCAAACTCTTTCCAAAGAAGATTGGTGGTGTTCGTGATACATCCACTCTTCAATGTAGAATGCACAGAAATATCAGCACCTATGATATGCCACAGGAAGTAGTTAGTTCAATGCTACAGGGAAAGCTTATGCCACGCACACCTACCATACTGGCATCCATTATCTCCATAACTTTCATTGGCCTGGGGGACCTGCCCTGACATTGGATGTACTCAACATTTCGAGTGAGGCATCAGGTTGTGTTTGAAGCACTGCAATGGTTAAAGAAGAATAACACCAAGTACTATGGAGATGTCGAGATTAGTAGTGCAAGGATCAGCGAACTTCCTAAGGACAACATACCATAGGAAATCATTGGAATAGTGTGTCAATCAACAGACATTGGAGTGGTAGATGAGGAGAGTGCTGGATATGTTCCAGATGATGAAGGTGACTCAGAAAAATTACCAGGTAACTGTTACAATTGTCAGCCCCAACCCCTTACAAGCATTGCAATACAGCACCTACAGCACCTAGGGATGAACCATGCAGTGATAGAGCTGAATTAGAGGAAACAGAAGGTTAGCAGCCATAACTTCGCATATCCACGTAAAGACCCTTATGAACCTTGTGATACAGAAACTACAGAACCTAGGAATAAACCATTATGTAGCACCAAGGCAAATTCAACAGAAACGGAAGGTCAGTGCCCACATCATGGCATATATTGAATCTAAATTACTCCCCTCATAGGACCTGATGTCATTCCATTGCAGGTGTCTGGTGCAATTGATACCGACATGTCGAAATTGACAGCTACTGAGCTGATGTCATGGGGCCTCTCAAACCTGTGGAACAAAGGAAAAGTGGGAGGCTATGCTGTGCACCATGGTTGACAGCCAGTCAGTGATTTTCCTCCGGATAAAAAGCATAATGCAGAAGCTGAAGAAAACTACAATTCCTTTGAAAAGGCATTTCCCTGTGTCCTCCATATGGAGAGGGAGGAATTGAAACAGCAAGGCTCATAAAGGTTGACTTTGGAGAGCATATCAGATGGGCATTGCACTACCATGACCAGTGATTCAGAAGACATGAAACCTTCTCTTTTGTTTCATTTGGAATCTTGCAATGGAGGCAAGCTCTTGGCTCCGCACGTCTCCAGATGCACTGTCAAACATTCAACCTTGACGCAAAGATCTTATCCACTATTACTCTGGAGAAACTTGAGAGTGTGCAGAAGGAAGAGGAGAAAAACATACTAATATCAGATCCTGACATCCAGCTGCTCAAAAAGCATATATTTGCAACTGGGGGGCGCGTCATGGGATCAGACAAGTCTCACTATCAACTGCGGAGTCAGATATGGTCTACATGTATCATGCTAAACCCACCTTCACTATGGATTACAATCAACCCATGTGACCTGCATGACCCCATAGCACAAGTCTTTGCAGGAGAAAACATCAACATAGACGATCTTGCTGCTACTCTGAATGTTCCTTTGAAGGAGAAGTGAGTGCAGAACATCGCTCTTGACCCATATGCTGCTGCAAAGTTCTTCCACTTCATGATTCGGACAATTCTGCACACCCTTTTTGGAGTTGAAACCATGCAGTACCAAGCAAAGAGTGGTATTGGTGTTTTCAGATCTGTTACCACATACTTTGGTGTCATTGAATCTCAAGGGAGAGGCAGCCTTCATCTTCACATGCTTATATGGCTGAAGAATTTGCCACCTAGCGATGAGATGGAGAATCTTCTAAAACAAGAGGAATTTCATGATCACATCAAAGTGTTCATTAAGGCCAACCTTCGAGCTTACCTTTCCGGGTTTGAGTCTGCAGAAAGTATCAAGAATATCCCCAATGACAATGAGGTCGCTTGGTCTCGTTCTCCGAATCCTGACTCTGCCACCTATGACATGGACACAACAGAACTTGAGCAAAGAGTGGCTCGGACAATGCAAGTACACATCTACGAGTTTCGCTGCTGCCTCATACCTGAATGGATGGGTCCCTGCTATCACATTCAATCCACGTTGCAACAATGATGGGAAATTACTCACCAATGGTGCTGATACCAAAAATGTGACATTCTATGTCACTGTCTACCAAACCAAGAAGCAGGGCAAGCATTTCAACATGTCCACACTGCTGGCGAAGGGGTATGCATATCACTCTCACCATACAGCATATCTCGATAGTCTTTGAGACAATCAGAGATTGCTACTGTTTAGGCTGATTCACACCATCAATCGGGAGCAAGAACTAGCTGCCCTGATGGTTATTTTATACTTAATGGGGTGGGGTGACACTTACCGTTCTCATCACTATTCCCTGGTCTACTGGTCATCGTTCATTTCGGCATTATTGAAGGATTTTTCTGCTCTCAGTTGTACCTGGGGGTCTGAAGAGGGGGAAGGATAATAGTGGTAATGGCAACACAGCAAGGTGATTGTGATGAAATTGATAATCGAAGCTGATGGGCTGATGAAGCACTTACAGCATTTCCAATGATGGCGCAAATGAGACAAATCTGATGGGTGCGAGCAACGACAGTGAGAACAAAGATACTGAGCTTGAGATTTGTTATACTACATACCCATAGATCCATGTCCCAAATATAACCAATGATACTAGGAGAATGGCAAGACTGTGATACTTTCAATTGATAGGGGTGGTCGTGTTCGCAACAAGTGTCAAGTCAGCGATTACTGCCTTCGAGGCCATGTCCTAGAAAATTCAAATGTGATATCATTCTTCACTGACACATATGAAGCAGAAGTCGATGCCAAGACACGTGTAGCTATGCAGTCAGATTCACACCTTGAAGATGTATCTCATAGCCCATGCCCATGTGGGTGACCTCACAATGAACGTGTTCAATATCTGTCCACCCACTAAAGCATGGTATCAAGCAATGTATTGTTTGTTTGCAAGGCCACAATACCTTGCCCAACTTTATTGGCCAATATTTTCCTCGTCAAGATGATCCAGAGATATATCTATTCTACTGTGCATCCATGCTTCTGCTGCTAAAGCCATGGCGCAATGTTGCCACAGATCTCAAATCCCCTGAGCAGACTTAGCAATCAGCATCTGAGGGATTCTATTCAACAGTGTCACAGAGCATACAGCACATAGTTCCAGGAATTCAGTACTTCTATCAGTGCAAGACATCAGCACAAAATGCTCGGGACTCAGCCACTGAACTCGTCTCACCCCAAGTCGAGTCAGCTGTGCAGAGTGTTAATGGAGAATTTGATTTAGAAGAGGATGCACCACATAATCTGGTGATGGCCCTGACAGAGGAGGGTCTTCAAAGTCTCATTGCATCTCAACTCCCAATGCGAGAAGAAATTCATGCCCACATTGCAGTGGAAACTGCCAAGAGTGCCAAGATATTCTCTGATGATTCTTCCAAGTGGACACTTGTGAATGGCGATAGCAACATAACCAATGCAAGTGAAGAAGAGATACAAAAACTTGTATCTTGGAAAGCGCAAATGGAGTCAGATGTTAATCAACAAAACACCACTCCAGGAAGCGACAGACCTCAGTCAGCTAATGCACTGAGCAATACCGGATCTGTCAGCTGCTTGACAGATTCTGCTGCTGCTCCAATAGTATCCTCTATCAACAATGAAGCTCCAGAAGCTGCACTGCCGCCAGTAGACCCCTCCATGCTGAAAGCCAATCAACGCAGAGCCTACGACATTGTTACTTGGCATCTCAATCAAACGTTGGCAGGAAAATTGCCACCACCACTTTGAATGATCATCCATGGCAAAGGCGGAACAGGGAAATCAAAAGTCATTCAAACCATCACAGAATACTTTGCTCATAACAGCACAAAACACATGCTGTTGAAAGCCGCATACACCAGAGTTGCAGTGTCCTTAATTGACGGGGAAATGACCCATACCATCATAATGATTTTCCAAAGAGACTCAAAAAAGTCAATCAGCGACGAGACCAGGGGAAAGCTGCAGCACTTTTGGAAGCACTATTGCTATCTTATTGTGGATGAAGTATCCATGATCGGTGTAACACTCGAGCTGGCGCTGGGCACGTATCTGGTGATAATCATGTTTATACTCCTCGACACACTTCCGACCTTCCGAAAGTTCTGTGCGTTTGTCCGAGTCGCCCGAAGGTCGTCCGTCCGATTCTGAGGCCTTTCCTAGCTTTCCCGATCCTCCATACCATGTCCTGTTCTAGTCCATTTGACTTCGCTGGTGCGTTTCTCATTTTGATTACCTGTTATTGATTATTCTAGGGGCACATACACCGAAAACTCTTGCTAATACGTATAGATATGCTTCTCGTGCATTATTACATGTATATCTTCGTAGCGGTTTGCCTTGAGTCTTATTACATTTCGGATGCCTTATCTCGCTACAGTTTTCGCCTACATGGATTCCGGACTTTCACGTCGTAGGATATATTCTGGCTCGCTAGGTACTCGCAGAACACTTCACTTCCCTTGCTTCGAGTCATAGTTAGTAGTTGTCACTTCCGGGTTTTAGTACTTCGCAATCGATCTTTGTTCATTCGGAATGATTGTTTGGCGTCACTGCTGCCATTTTTCTATTAAAATCCTTAAGTCTTTCGACGGGCTTCGCTAGTTACACTATGCAAAGTCCTATACTTCGACAACCACTGTAAGACTCTACCGAAAACCTTGCCGTTTCATCGGAAGCTCGCCGGAAGCTTTGCGCAACCTCGGACCTTCGTTTCTAGACGTCGGACCTATACCGGACGCTTCGGACAATTCATCGGATACTTCGGACTATTCTTCGGATCTCTGAACGTACCAGAGGTATACCTCTCTTCTCTCACCTTCGATCTTAACAAGATATCCCTTGCTTTTTATATCAAGAGATAATCCTACCAGTCCCTTGGGACAAACATCTCACTCGCACTTTGGAGTCTTAAGGTAACACCCTTAGTATAAGCCCACTAGGAATCAACTCTTTACATCAGGAAGACCTTTCTTGCAAATCTGTCAAGAAACATCAGAATTGGAAAGATGGAAACAGGAAAGCCACCATCTAGCCATTCATTCGGAGGCATAAACATTATCATATCTGGTGACTTCCATCAGTTCCCCCCTGTGGCAACAGCACTCACAGAGGCCCTCTACTTCCCTGTCAATTTCGCACATAATTTGACAGAAGCCCAGCTCAGCAGGACCATTTTTGAAGAGTTCACAACTGTTGTGATCTTGACAGAACAAGTCCATGTTACTGACAAGGCCTGGCATAATTTTCTGCAACATCTCTGACACAGTCAAGTGAAAGAGCATCATATCAAAATGTTATGTACCTTGGTGTTGTCAGACCCCCACTGCCTGCTGACAGACTTTGCCACTAAACCTTGGAACAAGGCTGTGTTGGTCACACCATGACATGCTGTTCGGAGGTTGTGGAATGAGGCAGCAATTCGAAAACACTGTCAGGAGACAGGCCATCAGTTGTTCATCTGTGCAGCAGAGGACACACTTAAAGGCAAGCCATTGATGCTACAAGAGCATTATGCAGTGGCAATGTGGAACAGCAACAATGCCATACAAAACCAAAAAAAGTGCCAAGACCTGCCAGATGTGGTTGAAATCACTGTTGGGATGAAGGTGATGGTAACACAGAATATCAAAATGGAACAGAACATGTGCCTCGCAACTACAAGGTCTTGAAGATTACATGATTCCAGTGGAGATCACGATAAAATCTTTTCAGATTAAGCTAACAACATCTGAAGGAAAAGAAATCAAGCGCACCGTGCAGTGCCAGCAGTTTCCCATGACAGCTGCCTATGTGTTCACAGATTATTGATCTCAGGGGCAAACTATACTGTATGTCCTGGTAGACATTGCAACACCACCAACTGGAGGGCTAAATTTATTTAACCTCTACATTGCACTTTCATGGAGTTCTGGGCGGTCAACAATGTGCTTGTTATGCGACTTTGATGAGGGGCTGTTCAAGAAGTGTCACTGTCTTGAACTTATAGTGGAGGATGATAGATCAAAAGAACTGGATGAGCAGACAAAAGTTTGGTGGACAAAGATGGGAAAAGCTAGTACTACTTAGTTAGAAGGGCAGCATATCACAAAAATACTGATGCCCCACCTCTGTGGTATCAATTTGTGATGATTGGGCATACAATTGTACAATGGCAGAGAAAGAGCTAGATGTTTGAGTGTATGGGAAGTCTGGCAGGCAATGACTGTCATACAGTATAAGAGTCAGCACTTGTGCTGGACGAAAGGAGTTGCTCAACACATAAGAATCTTCAAGCCTAGAAATGAGGAAAGAGGACAAGTTGTTTTCAACAAAACCATAAGGACAAAAAACATGGACATTCAAGCACCATAGAAACCGGAAATCTTGAAAGGCTGGGTTGTCCGTCCATCTGTGCTGTGTCTGCCTGTCCCCGATGTCCTGGATGTCCTGAATGAACAGCTCAGCAAATTTCCAATATCCAGAAATTTCCAGAAAACATCCTGATAACCATTGATATCATTGCAGAGGCATCCTGAATACATCCTGAGGCCTGAGGACAATTGAGTCAGTCAGCGGCGGGCACACAGAATTCAATGCACATGAGTATATATTCTGGCAGCAGGCCAATCAGATGTGAGTCCTTCACCTCTCAAACTTTATCCTGATGGGCACTCGGTGGCGGACATGAGATTAGTTGAGTATGAGCTAGAGGAAGACTTTTCCACATTTGTAATCACACTTTAGGGTTTGGAGTGCAGCATGCATGCATTCCAAACCCTAATGTATGGGTCTACATTGATGTTCCATTGCAGAGTTGAAATTTTTGAACTGAAATTGTTTGAGTGTCATGACAGTGCCAAGCAAGCACACCACGACATACCTTGTGAAAACCAAATGACGGACACCGCTCATTGTCATCTCCCTCTGTTCCTGTGCTCACATTCACGGACGGCAGTGTTATGGTATTCAATAAGCTCGGTGTAAAGAGTAGATTCCTGGTGGGCTATACAAAAGGTGTTACCTTAAGACTCAAAGTGCAAGTAAGATGTTCATCCCAAAGAGACTGCCTGTAGGATTATCTCTTGATATAAATGCAAGGGATATCTAGTTAAGATCGAAGGATAGAGAAGGAAAGGATACCTCAAGTACATTCAGAGTTCCTAAGAATTGTCCGAAGTGTCCGGTCGAGGTCTGACGTCTAGAAACAAAGGTCCGAGGTTGTGCAAAGCTTCTAGTGAACTTCCAATGAAACAACAAGGTTTCCGGTGTAGAGACTCATGTGTCTCAATGCCGAGTATCCGGCCTTTACCCATACATTCCTATATGATACAGCTCTAATCCAAAGGACCAGTCTCGCATGCACTCGCGCGCGCCTTATCCGTACTCGCGTGCACTAAGGTGCGCCTTACATGCGCGCTTCGCGCGCCTCCTCCTAGGTCTTCGCGCTACCGTCCGTCCATTCGTCCCATGTCCTTACTGATTTGCTGGTGCGTTATTCCTATCTCCTTCATTGAACTAATGAAATCTTCGGTCCGACGTCCGCGCTACATATAGAAAGTCTATTTAAACTTAGTTATAACTAGAGTTGATATGGTTACTCGGTTCAGGAGCACGCTCGGAAGCGCGCCGCTTAGCGTAATCTCCATTCTTAAATACAGAAGGGTTTCTTTTAGTTCTGGTACTTACTTTCCCCTTATCTTTGTGTACTGGAAAGTGTATAGATCACCTCCTCACTTGATATCTGATCTGATTCTCCTGTCAACCATCCATCTGTACATCCACTCCTCAATAGGATCTTTCCCTTAACGTGTTAGGCGGGCCTTCGCTTCGCGCGCGCGCATTCTCGAACCTCCCGCTCACGCGCGCATCTTGTGCGCCTTCACGCGTGTTACCTTCTCACGCCTGTTAGTGCCCACCTAGCTCATAGAGTTTCCCTCCACTTTTATTTTGAGGAACTTCTCTCAGTGGTTGTCCTTTAGGTCGAGTCGTTGTCTCGTATCCCAGTCTTGCTGTTGAGCACCCATTTGTTTTAAGTGTTTTCACCTATAGTCAAGATTCCTCATCTACAACTGGAGCCCACCGCGAGGGACACTTCTGAGATAGAAGGTCAGCACCTCAGACCCAACAGTCGCTGCATAGCCAGAGAAGAAGCCATTGCCGCATTTGACAGAGCGGTAGAATCCATTATACCAGGACCCTTATTCATTCAACACACGCGCGGTCGTTCACACAATATATCAGAACCACCGCGACCAGATCCAGCACTCTTCGCACACGCGCCTAGACAACTGATATCGCCAGTCACGCCCTCGCCTGAAGAATCCATCAAGGAAGAGTCATCCGACGGCTTTCGAAGCAATAGATAACCCAAGAAGCCAACTTCCCGGAGCATTCCTCCACACGCCCAATCAACCTCCTTTTAATACTTCTAACCTGTCAGCGCTAAGCGCGCTAACCGAGCTTGACGACTCTAGCGACACCCCACTTAACGCGCCAGTAGTCCCCGCGCACGAGAACGCGCTTCCTACGACGGGATTACCGAAGATCAAGCAAGAAGCATTAGAAACCCCATGCACGCCATTCTCAATTCCAGGCGGTACCGTTATAAGTTGAAGTATAGAACTTAGCGTAGTATAACTAGCAAAGTCCGTCGAAAAACTTAAGGAATTCAATAGCAAAATGGCAGCGGTTAGGCCAACAATCGTTCTGAATGAACAAAGATCGATTGCACGAGGTACTAAAATCTGAAAGTGACTCTACTAACTATGACTCGTAGCAAGGGAAGTGAAGTAAGTTGTGAGTATTAGTGAACCAGAATATATCCTACTGCGTGAAAGTCTGGAATATGCGTAGGTGAAAACTGTAGTGAGATAAGACATCCGAAATGTAATAAAACTCAAGGCAAGCCGCTACAAAGATATACATGTAATAATGCATGAGGTGCATATCTATACGTATTAGCAAGGGTTTTCGACATATGGGCCCCTAGACATAATCAATAACAGATAACCAAGTGAAAAACACACCAGCGAAGTCAAATAGACAAGGATAGGACATGGTATGGAAGACTGGAAAAGCTAGAAAAGGCCTCGGAATGGACGGACAAGTGTGCGGAACATTTGGACGATCAGAAGTGTGTCAAGGAATGTAAGATGTGATTTTGACCAGATACGTGCCCAGCGCCGACCCGAGTGTTACATCGGGTAGCCGTCCAACTTTATGACCAATGTGCATCGAAGTAGTAGGGTATGAGACTTGAACACTTGTGAAGATGGTGTGGATGCACGTATGAAAGGAGGCAGCCATCCCAAGGTGAATGTTGATGTTTGAACACATACCACCAGCGACAGCATCACGTGAATTGCCGGAAATTGCCAGTTGGTCAAAATTTGGCTACTAATTATGGGGGTCGTAGAACCCTTGTCAAGCAAGGTAAAAAGACATCAGACTTCTTCTGGGGCTCTTGACTTCAAGACCTGTTTATCTAGCAATTGCTCTGAAAAAGTGCTGATGACAGACCACCATAGTGGGCCGATGATAATTGTGATGTCTCAGGATATTCACAGCTGGGTCATGAGTGAAAACTGACAATGGAAGGATCACATATGATTGGATTTGAGGATATTGGAAACTAATACTAGAACTGACAAAATGCAGACAAACGTACCTTGAGGATTCACTTCTGAATGGGCTCATTAGTGGTGCATCTAACTTGTCTTAGCCAAGCAGTTGATACGACAGAATCCAAATCTGTCTGTGTGGGTTCAAAACCTGCTGAAGATGAAATTGCAAGTGATTATCAGAGTCAAAACCTGTTTCTCTTGGACTGTGCAGCTTTGAAACATGCCAATGATAACATTTTTATTTTATAAAATTGCACAACCAGTGAGATGGTGCTCTCAGGAAAGTACACATGTGTCCATTTCAAGGTGTGTTCTAACAGGAAAAACACATATAGATCAGTGTCTGAGATGCTGTCTATGAGGACATATTAAAGACATGTTAGAAAAAAATGTGAAATTCAACAGGTTTCAAACCTGTTTCACTCCAATGGAAACAGGTTTTGATTCTGTGATGACAACCACTTGGCTAAACACAACTCTGATAAGCTTTAAAGGAAACCAATCATGAGCATATATCAAGGTGCATTTTTATAGAAAATGAGAATTATCCTTGGCAGGTTTCAAACCTGCGTGATCTAAGAAAAACAGATTTTGACTCTTGTAATCACTTGGCTATTTAACATTTGGTAGGTTTTGAACCCACACAGACAGATTTAGATTCTGTTGTATCAACTGCTTGGCTAAGACCAGTGAGATGCACTTCCAACAAACTCATTCAGAAGTGAACTCACAAGGCACAAAAGTTCAATGTATGACCAAAGTCTTGATGCAAACTCAGAATGATGAGTACAAGAACAATTTAATTCTCTTTAAAGGTCTCGACTTGGTTGAAGAAAAAGAGCGGATTACACATCAAACTTTCCAGTTTGATTCTAATGACCTGAGGAAGTTTTGAGATAAAGCAGAAGTATTTAGACAATAGTGCAACATTCTGTGCTTAGATGCTTTCAAGCAATGTCTTCTTAGATAGATGGTCTATAGATAAACACCTATAAAAAAACAAATATCTCCACAGTCAGCGATTCAGACAAATACTAATGACTGATAATGTGGTTGTTCGTGGGTGGCTGTTTACACTTCCCCAAGCTACGTTCAGACAAAAGCACTTCTGTGAGGTCAGCAACAAATGCAATCAGTCCAACAGTATGGATGTAATAGACAGTGAACAGACTGTAGTCACTCCAACAGTATGACGGTGATCAGAGAAAAAGAGAGAGTCAGCCCAACAGTATGGTGCTGATAAAAAAAATAGAATGATAAGAGAAACCCTTCCTTCAGTAAGAATGCTTTTCATAATAAATTTACTACAGAAAGTCGTGTGAAGTTATAACAATCACCCCCTCAGCACAAACAGGTAGAATCAAAGGTCAGGACTAGTCAATGTTCAGTAGAACTCTTAGCTCACTATTGAACCTGCTGCCAAGGAACTCACAATGAGTATTAAACAGAATCAGGAACGGACGTCCTTGGCTTTCAGTACCAAGTCCCCTATTCAATAACTAAAGTCTAGCAGACAAAGAAAACCCTGGCTCAGTATCACTACTCAGATGAGTGAGGTCAAGCATCACTATCAACTCCTGAAGTCTTCCCACTAAGCCTTTGCCTAGATGGACGTAAAGACAACATGAAGATCCTGGAACAAATTCAGAACAATGACACTAATACGTGAATGAATTGGAAATAAAAAGAGACAAATGAAAAAGACAAGACAAAAAAAAATAAACAGCAACAGAAAAAGAGAAAGAAAAAAAAAACTAGAGGTTCACCAGCAGAAAAATCAAAGAAAATGTTTGTTCACTGTTGAGCACAGTGAGCTCAAAATATTTCACAGTTATTGGCAATGAACTAAAAGTATTGCTGGCTGTTGCTTACAATGACCTCTCAGTTAGTTGCTTTAACAGCTCTTGCCACTGTGGTTGACACTGATCACACTTCACACTCAATTTATCTTTCAAAAGTGGGGGCCTTATTCTTATTATGAGCAAAAATTGGGGTCTTATATAGACAAAATGTGGTGGCTGTGCTGCTATTTCCGACATTCTTAAGAGAAATGGGCTTAGTCAGTCAGTACCAGTAACTATTTACATGAGTCATTTGTATCATGATTGTGTCATCAGTCCTTAGTCATTTCAAGATATGGCTTTGTCATAATTTGTGTTAGGTCATAGGTCACCTGACTGTTAGGATTATAAGGCTTAGTCTCATGTGACCAAAGATTATGTGATAAACTGATTATATCATGCAAAAGAAGTATTCAAGATTTGTTGATTGGTGCCTTGTTCTGATGTTGCATTGTTACCCGTAGAAATGACGTGAGCCATGTATTTAGGGTTTTAAAGGAGTTCCCATAGGGTAAGTCATGTGAGAATTATTTTTTACAGTTGCCTGACATGTGTGGGATTTATTCTGAGTCATTATCGAGGGTGACTAATGAAGATTTATCGCAAAATTAAATGTACAAAAATATTCAGCCTATCTTAGTTCTAGTGAAATGAAATATTGTCTGAGCTGCCTTGTAACTTCAGAATAGAGAGAAATTGTTTCATAATGGTTTCTTGGGTATTAGGCTCATGAGAGAGTATTAGTCGTTCATGCATCAAACCAGTTTGGTGCAGGTCAGCGCTCAGTGTCAAATAGCAGTTATAGCATATTTTAGACTTTGAGTCCCACAATATGCAAGATGGTGGTGGAAAGTTGTTTAGAGTCAAAAGATACATGGTGCTATGTAAGTAATTCTAAGTGTGTTCTCAGTGTGCAGAAGCAAGTCAGAAGTGCAGCAAATAGGCAAAAGTATGTAAGTCGCTTCTGAATGGGTTCATTGTGAGTGCATTCAACTGGTATTAGCCAAGCAGTTGATACAACAGAATCTAAATCTGCCTGTGTGGGTTCAAAACCTGCTAAAGATGAATTTGCCAAGTGATTAATCATCAGAGTCAAAATCTGTTTCTCTTGGACTGCTCAGGTTTGAAACCTGCCAGTGATAAATTTTATTTTCTATAAAAACACACCTTGAAGAATCTCCTCATATTGCTCCTCCCACTGTGAGTGGTTTCCAGACCTCGATCACTGCAGTCCATGATTGACATTATATTTCTGTGTGAGCTGATCAGCCACAGTTTTCAGCTTGTCAAACACAGGCTCTGATGCTGCATATGCATCATGATCAACATGCAAGGTGTTTAGCTTCTTTGCCTTGACCCTCCAGCAATCCAGCCGTCGACATATAACATCGTACATGACAAGTTCATGCATGCAGCGAAAACCTGGTTTTGATCTATAGATTCCTGTTTCTTTTGGTAGCAGAATTGCAATGTCATGCATCAAAGCATGTTTATCGTCACATGCTGACAGTGGCTGTAGGAATGTGTGCCATATAGCATCTGCACTGGCCATTTTCAAGTGAAACAAACCAGGGATGAAAATCACATGTTAAAGGTGCCTCCAAGGTGTGTCCTCAATTGACCGTTATTGTTGGGCTGTCTGGAGATATTTCCCAGAGCCAAGGTCGCCGTGGAACAGTACAACATACTCTGACATGTCCAGTATGTTTGGATCATCCATCTCATCTGGATCCTCAATATCTCCCTATCACAGCAGCTCTACTTATATTTCCAGATACTGTGGAGTTGCTAAGATGCATAGCATGTGCTGTGAGAATGGGTGTCTTTATGACAGGGATAGAATCAACTCTCTCTGGATCGCCAAGTTGGTCCTTGAACTGACGAAAGTATAGGGGACTGTGATTGATTAGGTCGCAAAGCATTTTCCATGAGTTAAAGCAGTCTCTATGAGACAAACCAGCTGCATTCAAGGATTCTGGGTGCAACCACAGTAGGTCCTTCCATCCTCCTTTCATTGTGACAGTTGATAGATTGAGCTGCAGGTTGAGGGGAGACTTTTCCCACAGTGTCATTGAGCACTGTAAGTCTTTGCATGTGACACCATGCTGCAGTGGAAATAGCAAACCAGAGGTGAGATGTACCAGCATGTCTTCAGATTCACTGACAGTGTGTACTGTTTTTTTCAGGTCAACATTGAAGTTATCATATGCATAGGAAGCAAGCAGTGTTTGACCAAGGGCATGAATAGCACAATGGAATTCTGCAGACAATGCCAGTATAGCTGTGTTTATTGTGTTGACAGACACACTGACACCCATTCTTGATAGTGTATCAATGACCTTTTGAGGTGTGTGCATGGACTACAGGAATATGCCAACAATGCTCTGCAACACATTCAAATTTTGGTTCAAGTTTTGCATCAATATACACAGAATAACAACCTTTTCTGCCAACATGAGTTCACTTGAATTCTGTTCATTTTCTTTGATTCAATGCACAATTCTAGTCAACTTATTTTGGTGTGCTATGATCCTGTCCTTTTTCTTCAACACAGCCCCCTCCATATTAGTGATGCGGTGTAGGGAATGATTCCTAGCTAGCCTTGCAGAGACTGTTTTACCTATAGTTATGTTTGCACCTTAGCTTACATAAGAAAGTTACCTTTTCACCAGTTCTACTATAAGTCTGAGTATTCAGCAAGTTTCTATCATATTTCCTTTTCTCTGAGCCTTGAGCCTGGTCCAAAAACCCTCTAGGGTCGAATAGCAGCTAGGTTCTGCAAGACCCAACATATTGTTCAGAATGACCATCTGAATTGTTGTACCCACAGTGGAAGTCTGGTTCAGTCTGGTGTAGAGACTAATATCTCTGTGGGCTTGTAGAGATCTAATTCCCCATTGCCCCAATCACTTCCTAACATAGCACGACTCATATCTCACCTCAGCGCACTTGAGGGCTTCACCAGCCGCTCATGCACACAAGCGCTTCGGCCGTGCATTGGTGCGCACATCCTTGGTTCCGTTGCTCATCTTCCGTCCATCCATTCCATGTCTGTTTGGTTCGTCAGTGCATATTCCTATCATATGTCCATTTATCCTGACATACCTCTGGCGCTTACAATTATATTCCATATGTTTTTGTCATGGACCCTTATATTACATATTATCATGTATTCACTTCGCTTCTCGGTTCACTTTAGTGCCTAACACTACTTAGTATATATACCCACACCTAATTGTATAAATAATAACTCTTCTGCCCACACATTGTTGCACTTCAAGTCTAAGTTCTCCATCATAATCTACCGACCGACTTCAAGTATCTAAGTACAATACGAGCGCCCACTGTCGTACATTACTAGAAACTCTGTCAGTTTGTTTTCTGGTTCATTAAAGAGTCACTTGAGTTCATCTCATACCATCCATTTTCCTACTCTACCAATTACTCTTCTACACCAGTTCAAGAGAAAATTTTTGTGAACATCAAACATGACTGCACATTCGGTTCAGCTGCTAAGCTGAACATTGGACCAGACATCCTCGAACATGTTCAGGACATCCAGTTCACATTCAGACATTGAACACGAGGTTAGGACTAGGTCAATTGTATATATTACATGGAGACTATGCATCTGTAGTAGTAAGATTGGAAGGGTTCAGGTTTGAACCGAAGTTTTGAACCAGACTTCCACATTACTACTCCAGATCCAAGTCACCTAGTTCCTCCCAAAGAGCCTCATCATCTTCACCAACTTGCAAGTCTCTGCTGTTGCTATGATCTCTGTGATGTCCCTTTCCCCTTGCCAAAAGCAGGATATTGAGCAAATTCCACAACATTGGTGTATGCAGTTCCATCCCTTTACCTAATGCATCAATATCAAACTCCTTCAATTGTTCAACAGATGTATTTAGCACCTAGAAATGGTAGCCGGTCTCTTTCGCTGACAGTATTTGTACCTCCCGTGCATATCTCCTTTTAACCATGTCAGACTGGACCATGAGAAGTTCTGCAAGTTGCTGTCCATATTCTCTTAGATTGATTACTGTCTCGTTGTTGATGTAATGATGATCATTCAGCAGCTTGATGATGAATTCTGATGGCAAGATCCCAACAATGTCAAAGGCTTCCAAGATAGTGTCGACTTGATCAGTTGTCTCCATCATCAGGAAACCCCCCCCATTTAACCTTAGAGCTTCTTAGTGAAATTAGAGCATCTTGGTGAAAATTCAACAGCCATGAAAATTAATGTTAGCTAGCTCTAAAACCAGGTGGCACCCTGATCAGGACCCCAAAACCTAACTTCAACATTGCGCTCAACAGTGCCAAGGCCGCCAAACGGCGCCTCTGCGCATCTAACTAACCACCTAGAACCATCCAGCCTCCCTAGACATAGACCAGAAAACCCAGAAAACTCCCAAAAAACAGCCAGATAAGCTTATAAACCAAGAAAAAACACTACTACTAATATGCCTCCGGGTAAACAAGCCTCCGGTAACGGATCAAGCTCATCTAAACCTAATTCTCCAACTCCAACTACTGGACTCAACACCCGCAGAACCACCAGAACAAACACTTCGCTCGAGGAAATTATGGCGACACCCAACAGCATAATGGACATTGACGGTGCTGAAAAATTCCTCGCTTCCAAGTTATTATGTCATGAAGGTCAACCATACACCCTGAACCACCTTGTATCCATATTGTTCCACATAACCCATATGTCCTCTACTACTCCAGTACCAGTCATCACGGCAATCAGGGCCGTTGCATTCATTCTAAAGAAACATACCGTTTGTGAGATAGCGGAGGCAGCTGCCCAACGCATTACAGACACCCTCACCAACTCCCTCACCGAATCCCTCACAAATTGATTGGTCGACCATGCCATAGCAGCTCTCGCACCTCAAGTAGCAGAAGTCCACATTGCCTCACAAGCCTTAGCCAAAACAGCTCAACAGGCCACAGACACCCTGATCTCATCGCTCGACAAGGCCGAAAGACTCCATCGCATTGCTAGAGACGAGAGGACTGAACAGGAAGGAGGAGTGTCTATTGCGGCAGAAAGACTTGAGGAAGCAGCAGATGCTCTGTACAGCTCGGTCACTGACTGCCAAAACGCCATCAAAGTCCTCGCACCCTCGCTAGACATGACACAAGAATGTATCAATCACCTTTCCACCCAGATGTTATCCACCACTCCTCCACCCATGCAAACTCAAACTCACACTCAATCGACGTATAGCTCAGTAGTGGCCGCTCACCTCCCACCCAAAGTCGACCAGGCCATAGGTCGCGCTGCTATCAGAGCACGTCAAATCTTGTTAGACCCTGTCGCAAATTTCCTAAAGTGGTTGCAATGAGGTATTCTTGAAATGAATTTGCAAGGAATCTTGCTATATTTCAATATATTGCAACAATATGGCAACCAAATTGCAACATGCCGTACCATTGCAAGGCCCGTTGCAATCTGTTGCAATGCCATTTTAACTACATTTCTATGGCAATTTTAAGTACGACTCTATTATTTAAACCCATTTCAAAGGCCATTTTGCCTTTGAACCTTGAAATGCCTTACAAGGCGTTGAAATCTAAATTAGGAATTTCTGACACCTAACCCGGGATCATCTCCTTTCCCTCCTGCCACCACAAACAAAGAGATAGCCGCGAGGATGAAGGAAGCCCTAACCAATATACGCAATGAAGACACCCCAGCAGGAGATGTAAAGGCCGTAACGGTACTACGCAACGGTGCCATCATTGTAGAACTCGACTCTGAATCCCTAGCCTCCTGGTTATGAGACCCCGCTGGACGTGCCTTATTTGAAGGACAATTTGACTCTACAGTATCGTTCTGTTTCCGCACATTTGCCCTTGTCCTTGAATACTTACCGATCCAGTTACAGCTAGGTGACGAGCACTTCCTCCACCGCATCGAAGATGAGAATCAACTACCCGTGGACTCCCTAGTTTCTATCCGCTGGATAAAACCTCCCATCCGTCGAACTCACCAGCAAAGAAAGGCTTTTGCACTTCTCCAAGTCGCTGATGCCCCCACAGCCAATGACATCCTACGTGATGGCTTGTGTATCGACAATGAACGCATAACTGTCCACAAGGACAAGAAAGAGCTGATCTGTTGTGCGAAATGCCAACACTTCGGCCATATCGATCGCAGCTGCTTGGCGACGAACGACATATGCGGCACGTGCAGAGACCAGCACCGTACCACCCAATGCAACACTTTCAGGACGACTCGCTGCATCAACTGTAGAAGCAATGAACACACCAGCTGGAGCAGAAAATGTCCAGAATTCATATGAAGATGCGAACTACTCAATGACAAATTCCCAGAAAACAAGATGCCCTACTTCCCTACCAACGCAGCCTGGACGCACACCATCAATCCATCAAACCCACCAAAACCCTCCTCTCCTCCTCCATCTGGATTCAGCCCAACTGCCAGGACCACCCAAACGATGCGCCAAACCACCCTAAACCTTCCACACCAAGCCTCTATCTCCCATTCCACTCCAGCCGACAGTTCACCCCACCGACTCCCAACCAGCAAAGAAGTCATGGACGATATATACCCCCCCTTCAACTCAACCCCCACTGCAACTCCGGCTCCACCTTCACCTACAACCTCAACTGCACCCTCACCAACACCCTCCAGCTCCCCATCTTCAAACTCCCCTGTGCCATCTGATAGGACCTCCTCCCCCTCACCCAATCATGTCTGAACACCGCCCTATGAACAATGTAAGACTCCGCATCTGGCAGCAAAACCTGAACACTTCCCTAATGGCACAAACTTTGCTACTCAACGACCAAGGCATGGCCAACTGGGACATCATTGTCACCCAGGAACCATATATTAACTTTCTACGTAATACCCACGCTAACCCCCACTGGCACGTTCTTTACCCCACCCAGCACTTCACACATCCCCAACAGCGCACCAGGGCGGTCACTCTCATCAACGCAAGACTCGACACTAACTCCTGGAAACAACTTGCTTTTCCCTCCTCCGACATAGTAGTACTTCAACTCTCTGGTCCTTACGGCCGCTACACACTCTTTAATATCTATAACGATGGCACACATCAGAACACACTAACCACTCTTGATTCCTATTTAGAAGCTAACATAGAGTCGCTCCAAGCTGCCGAAGAAGACCATATGTTATGGTTAGGGGACTTTAATCGACATCATCCTCTTTGGGAGGACATCCGTAATCGCCATCTCTTTAATTACACTGCTGCTAACCCTCTTATTGACCTAATAGCCGAATATAGCATGCTTCAACTCCTCCCGCAAGGTATCCCCACACTGCAGTCCACCAGCACTGGTAACTGGACTAGACCGGACAATGTTTTTGGGTCAGAGCATCTCCTAGACACCATTATCTTGTGTGAAATGGCCCCCGAGTCCCGCGGACCAAGAACAGATCATGTCCCCATTCTACTGACCCTGGAACTAGAAACTTCCTCCACCCAGAACGACCCACACCATAACTGGTGTGACGTCGACTGCAAAACATTCAATGACCAACTCAAAGGACTCATTTCGACCAAGCCGGCCCAACCACTAGCCTCGGAGGCCGAATTTCAGGACGCAGCCAAACATCTCACCCAATCCATCGTGTCCACCATGGAAACATGTGTACCTTACTCGAAACTGTGCCTGCACTCCAAACGATGGTGGACAAAACACCTGACGGACCTCAGGAACAACATCAAGAGCCTCAGCAGGCCCTCGTACCAAATGCGCGGAGTCCCTCTCCATCCCAGCCATGAAGAACTCAAAGTCGCAAAGGATTTGTATGTCAATGAAATCACGACGACGAAGAAACAGCATTGGCTAGATTGGCTAAATGACATAGAAGGTAATGATCTATGGACCGCTAATAGATACATCTCGTCATGTCCTAAGGACGGAGGTAAGACGCGCATGCCTTCCCTGGTCACCACCGGACCAAACGGCTCTAATATTGAGGTGACCACCAACCAGGAGAAGAGCACAATACTGGCCTCATCATTTTTCCCTCCTCTGCCTGCAACTGACCTGACCCCACAGGACACTAGATACCCAGACCCTATAGAGCAACCTACTCCTATCACGAAGGACCAGATCAAGCGGGCCATCAGTAACCTCAGTGGTTACAAAGCTCCCGGTCCAGATGGTATTTGTAATATAGTGTTTAAAGAATGTTCTGATATCCTCACTCCATACTTACTTTTTCTCTTCAACGCAGCCTTTTCCCACAGAACGTACTATCAACCTTGGCGGGAATTTTCCACCATAGTCCTCCGCAAGCCAGGCAAGCCAAACTACACCATTCCCAAAGCCTACCAGCCAATCACCCTCCTCAACACCATGGGCAAGCTCTTATCTGCAGTGGTGGCCGACCAACTCACTCACACGCTGGAATGCCATCAACTTTTGCTGAACACTCATTTTGGAGGAAGACCAGGCAGATGTACTACAGACTTGCTCCACTTGCTCGAAGAAACCATCAAGAATGCGTGGCGGTCCCATAAAGTAGCTTCAGTTTTATTTTTGGACATTGAGGGCGCCTTCCCCAATGCAGTGACAAAGCGGCTAATTCACAACATGCGCATGAGGCGCATTCCAACTGACCTAGTACTTTGCACAGAACGTCTACTCACCCAGCGCCACACACAATTGAAATTCAATGGCTATACGTCCAACTGGTTCCCGTTACTAATGGTATAGGACAGGGAGACCCTCTATGATATTATATATAATTTACAGTTCAGACCTCGTCGACATCGCCAAACCTCGCGTGGGATGCGAAGCGCTAAAAGAATTAACCTTAGCCTTCGTGGATGATACAGCCTTCATAGCCGTCGCCGAAGACTTCACTGAGACTCATGCTATCCTTATGGATATGCTCGAACGCCCGGGAGGGGGTTACAATTGGTCAAGAGCTCATAATTCTCATTTTGAAACTAATAAATTCGCACTAATGGACTTCTCTATGAACAGACACAAGCCACGCCCAAACATGCACCTGCAGGGAGCAATCATTCGCCCATCCTCAACACATCGATTTCTCGGTGTCATCCTCAATCAGGAACTGCGGTGGAAAGCCCAAATCGACAATGCTATTGCAAAAGGCACAACATATGTATTACAGCTACATCATTTATCTACCTCGGCAAAAGGACTACCTCTGCGCCTAATGAGCCAACTTTACCTAGCAGTAGCCCTCCCAAAGATGTTATATGCTGCGGACCTGTGGTTCTCCCCCACATATCGTGAAGGTTCGGATACCCTGCAAAGAGGATCTATTGGCATTGCAAAGCGCCTATCCACCATCCAACGCCTAGCTGCAACAGCTATAACAGGCGCTACGAGGACAACAGCTACAGATACTATGGAAATGCACGCTAACCTTCTTCCAATAACACTTGTCCTACAGAAAGCATGTCATTGATCAGTCCTCAGACTAGCTGCCCTTCCCAGTACTCACCCTCTACACGCCCCACTCCGCAGAGCCACCAAATGCTACGTTGGTGCTCACCGCACATCATTGCACCGTCTCGCTCACCGCTTCAACATAACGCCGGACACCATCGAAACCCTGACTCCAATGAGATGTCCACCATCCACCAAGAACCCGTGGTCCACCCACGTAGCAGACAGCAAGGAAGACGCTGTAGAGACTCATGCCTCTCATGGTGTGATATGGCACTTTTCACCAGGGAGTTCATTGCATGAACTTGCAGCACCACTCTGTGTGCTATCCACAGCTATTCCTATATGAGGAACAGCTTTCTCGTGCAACGCGCGCCATGCGCACACCATTCCCGCGCTTCGCGATGTATATGCGCGCGCGCTTTCCCGCGCTTGAGCGCCCTATAGCACCAGCCATCCAGATGCATCCATCCACTGTCCTCCAAGTTCTCTAGTGCGTATATTTCCATTTCTCTCATTTGTATATTGTTCCACCTTATTTTTATCATGGACCCTTACTTATATATATCTCTACATACCTACTCGGTAGCGCTTAGGCGCGCTATATAAGCACCAGCAGTACATACTGACTTAGGACCTCACTTTCCACTTTACCTTACTTTACCCAACTTTACCTACTACTTACTACCTAGAAAGTCGCAGTAGAACTCTATTTGTTTACACCTTGCATCTCTCTTCTCTTACCTTGCATCATTTTATCACTTAAGCTTAGTCTCTCTCATTTCCGCATAGCTGCACGCACTTTCCCGCGCTTCGCGCAATATGCGCGCGCATTCCCGCGCCTTGCGCGCACCTGCGCTTTCTTGTGCTTCGCTTCAGCACATACCTCTAGATCTTTGCTGCACTCGCTTCCCCTTTAGGGTCGAACACACTTGTCTTTTCAAGTATAGCAGACTAGGCAACGCACGACCTTACAACTTTTACAGATACAGTCAGGAGCCTCTTTTGTTCCTCACAGTATTGTTGTTTCTACAATGCCATAGAAGAACATGAACAACTTACTGACAAAATCCAAGTTTATAGCGACGGCTCAGGGTACAAGGGCCATGTCGGTGCAGCAGCAACACTTTTCCGGGCGGGGAAGATGCCCAGAACGCTATGTTACCACCTGGGTACCGAGGACGAGCACACTGTCTTTGAGGCAGAGGAAGTAGGCCTGACACTTGCAGCACACCTCATAGCCACCGAGCGCAATCTCATCTTTCCACTCTCTATTTCCATTGACAACCAAGCAGCGATACTTGCAGGTGAGAGCTTCTATTCGCACCCAGGTTCATATCTGGCAGATAATTTTCGCAGAATCATGAAGAATATTGCAAGAAGGTACAAAGAATTCAAGGTAACCTTACGTTGGGTGCCAGGCCACTCCGGAATCCACAGGAATGAAGAGGTCGACAAACACACGAAGCTCACATCGGAGAGCCGCCACAACAACAGTTCCAATGCCCGTCTACCACACTACCTATGACAACACCCCTTACCGTTGAGCATCTCAGCGCTCTGGGAGGCCCAACATAAATCTGTCGAAGAACATCGGCGTCAGATATGGCGACATTCTCCCCGCTTCCACAAACTTAATCAGCTAGACCCCTCAATTCTCAAACGCTCATTCACAAAACTCTCCTCCTCCTTCCCTAAGCGCCTCACCAGTCTATATATGTTCCTCCATACCGGCCACGCTTCCGTTAATCTGCACTTGCATCGCATTCGCAAAACAGCAAGCTCACACTGTATCAATTGTCCGCACATAGATGAAACTGTACATCATTATATGTTAGCCTGTCCCTCCTACCAATGCGCACACCACACACTGCTCAATGCTCTGGGCCGCCAAGCCATGTCCCTATCCTTCATCCTAACTGACCCAGCCGCCACCCCCCACCTAATCAGATATATCAACGCCACCAGAAGAATGAAAGCCATACTCGGTGAAATCCCACTCCACCCTGCTCCCTCCAACTGATCACCCTTTGTAGCACAAGCCCCGCTCTCCGCAGCCACGCACAACCCAACATAGTTCCCAAACCCATAATCTACCCTACCCCACAAAAAACTTAATCTACTCGTTGACATGGAGTCGCACACACTCCCATTGGCCTAAGTCAGCCGGCAGTTGAAGACACCCTCCGTCAACCCAGGGTACCGACCTTTCGCCTACTGCAAACCAAACATGACTCCTGTACCAGCCCGCGCAAGCGGCCGAGTACGTGTTCCTGTTCATTCATATGATAGTCGTCATACCTTACGCACATATTTAAAAGTCATCTCATCTTCATTAGGTTGCGCTGTAGAAACAACTATCCAGATGGTGGTATTCTGAACTATGTGTTGGGTCTGCTTGCCTAAGCTGCTATGCTTGTGGTGACAAGTGTGTTCAACCCTAAAGGGGAAGCAAGTACAGCAGAGATCTAGGGGTTGGTGCAAAGGGTGCCGTTCGTCGGCCGACGTAGAGCGTGGGAAAGCGCGTGAGGTGCGAGCGCGAGAACGAAGCACTTAGGGTGGCTGATGCGCGGGAAGGTAGCGCGCGCTTGGCGCTTGGCGCAGGAGAGTTTCGCTTCGCATAGGGAATGATTGGAAGGGTATTGGCACAAGTTGTGCATCAAACTGTACCTTGAGACATGTCGCATATATAGCCTCTGCAAGGCCACAGAGATATCAGTCTCTACAGCGCATCTAAAACGGCCAGTGGGAACGGCAGACTGGTGGGAGTACGCTTCACACCAGGACATTCGCGAACCTAGAGATGCGTTGGGGACACCGGGGGTCCCCTAGACTAGATAGTAATGTCCTCCATAAAGCATAACTCTCAATAGGACAGAAATTGGACCAAAAAAAAAAACAAGCTAGCTCTAAGAACAATATAGCCTAGTGCAACATTACAAAACTATGATCCAACTATATATTTACATAAAATGAACAATCATTAACAGCATGATTCAGTAAACCTGTGAGACTCAAAGATATTAGTTGAATTTCGTAAGCCCAATGGTTCTTTCTGGTACATTACAATACAGCATAATATATAACAAAGCTTTATATTACAACGTCATATCTAGGCCTTTTAATTTAGAGTTGTTTGTGTAATGAAAATCAAATGATCAATTATTACTAATATTTTACCACAGTTGAGTTTGACAGAAAATCAACAAAGTGCGCTCATACGCTCACACTACAACTTACACCACATACACACGCTCTCAGTGAGTCACCTTCCCTTCGGTCTTTCACAACTACACTCATATTTCACAACATTTGAGTCTGCACCTTTGTCTGAGTGTGTCATCACTTGTCCTCATTTGTGTTATTCCAAGGGTGTCACCGCTTGTGCTTGTGCTTGTGCAACTTGAATAGGTACCATTTTTTTCTATATTGTTTTTGCACTTATAACTACAATTTCTTAGGTAGTATGCATGGATCCTACTATGCATGCAGTTTTCATGAGTTAACATTCATATGTCCCATTTTTCCGTACTGATACATGATCATTTTCTTTCCTGAAGTGTGTCCGAATTTTTTTTAAAAGCAACTAATTGGCTCTGAACTAGGTAGTGCACCATCATCCACCTCCTTTGTGGCTCGTTCATACCTGTCCAGTCACATATATTCATTTGCGCAGGTCTGTGTTTGTCTACATCCATTGTCACATAATTCATCTGCATTCATTTGCACTTCTTCGCAGCTCATTCACACTTGTTTGTGTGTCGGTGTTTGTTCACATGCACTGGTATCTGTGTTCGTCGGCACCTTGTTGCACATGTTTTCATTTGTCCCTGTCTGCCTTTTCTTGTACTTTGTTTTGCTTGCAGTATGAGTTGTATGTTAGTAGCGCATTAGCCGATTTTAATGATATCATTGATTTTTTGGGTACTTGAAATTGATTTGAAGTGTGAAATCTCCCTGTTAGTGTTTCCTAGTTGTCTACTAGGACATGTCTAATTGTTCTAATTGGTGAAAAGGTATGGCTAATTAAAAATCAGCAATAAAGTCTGGCTAGGATGTCTAGCCCATCTAATATGTCTAATTTGTATTAGTTGCACAAAAAAATATCTAATTCGAACAGCTTTATCTAAGTTTACATGGGAGGGTTTTCCTGATGATTGAGCGGTGCAGTTAAACAATTAGTTTATTTAATGTATATATTCCTTTCAGGTAGGTATATTTTTTACGCTCCGCACTGTGTTGGCAGAGTGTTTAGCCGCTGTGGCTGACAATAGCCCTACTCAATAACGATTTTATTTGGCTATTTTATTTCGTGACAGTTCGTGCTAATGCCTCCGAAATAAAATGCCAATAAAATGAACAAGCGACACGTTTGGCATGCACATAGCGGCGCTTGAAATCTGCTAAGTGAGGCGCAGGCATTTGGACTGTGCTCACCAGCGCATGCGTCATTGAAACATGTTCATGCCACCATGGCAGATAGTTCCCCACACGCCATAACGTCTCTTGAAGCACTCGCTGTCATCCTACTGGCCGATGCAGAGACACCGGATGACCAACTATTTGCAGCCACAATTTCACTGCAAGCACTCGATGCGAAACAACGAGGCGCTAAGTATGGACCACATGGGCCATATGACCAACAGAAAGCAGAACAATTCTTCGAACACCTCCTTCACATATCTTCAGCGAGGATTTTCAAGACTTGGTTCTGGTGAGTACTAAGTGTTAGCCTCTTGCTGCCTCATGACTCAATCCTGATTCCCTTTCATCCAGAATGGACTGCGAATCGTTTTGGCACCTCCACAACCTAATCGCCGATGATCCGATTTTTGTCGTGGTCAGTGGACGCCCGCAACACCCTGTCAAATACCAGTTGGCAACATTTCTATGTCGCGCAGGTTCTGAAGGTGTCCTCAAAACTGCTGCTGTTATGGCAGTGGCGGAGGGAACTGTTTTTTTGTATATGGACCGTATAACTACTGCATTCTGTAACTTGCGGGGTCGCTATCTGACATGGCCCAACAAGACTCGTCGAGAGTTTCTGTCGCATGAGATGAATAGGTGGGGCTTTCCGGGGTGCATAGGCATTGGCGATGGCAGCTACATATGTCTCGAGGAGGAACCCCTTCAGAATGGATATGCATTTTATTGTCGTAAAAAATTCTATGCTGTAAGAATACAAGTGTTGTCCAACGTGTACTGCTCATGCTTAGGAAATTAAGTTGAACATCCAGGCCATTTGCGAGCATCGAGCAATTTTCACAGCATATGATTTCGGATGGCCAGGATGTGTTCAAGACAGTCGGGTTTTCAAGAACTCACATTTATGGCGTCATCGCACACAGTATTTCGATACACATGAGTATATTCTTGTCGATAAAGGTAAGCTCTACACTAGTTTCCTACATGGATGGATAACAATGAACTCAATACTACTAGGGTACCCCTTAATGAAATTCTCAATACGACCGTTTCATGACCATGATTTAACTAATAATCCAGAGGAGGCGAGTCGCCGGAAGAAGTGGAATAAAAAATTATCTTCTCTTTGTATCTTTATTGAGCATGCCTTTGGTCGCCTCAAAGGTCGTTTTCCAATTCTGCGAGGAATGCCTGGCCAAGACCTCGAAGTGATATATAAGACCCTGGAGGCCTTAATGGTCATTCATAACATTCTGGAGGGTCTGCAGGATGATCCGCTCACTATCTTTGATTTCCATGGAGGCGAAGATCCAGGTGTTGGGGAAGTTCGTGGTGAGGCTGATGAGCAGATGGACAGACATGACAGAGACTTGGATGGTGATGAACTCTTTCGAACAGGTTTGATTCATAGAAAATTACTTTTGGATTACAAAGCCTAGTCTAATGTCTCAGTCTAATGTCTCTCCTGATGCTTTCAGCTGACAGAATAAAATTTTCCCTTCCTCCTGAATCTCCTCATCAGGATGCTTGAGCATCTCCATTGCCCGACTCCACATAGCATCCTTGAGACCCTGACGCTCACATTCAGCAGCAAGTTTTGCAACAGCTCGTCTCTCGGCCCTCTCTTCCTCCTCTCATAAGTCTTTTTTCCTCGCCAGCTCCAAGCGCTCATCTTCAGCCTTGGCTTGCTTTTGGTTTCGTTCTGCAATGCCGATGACAGCCTGCTGCAGCAACCGTGAAGTTTCAGTATTTTCATCTGACTCTGTACGTTTCAGGTGCTTCTTTGCAGGCCCACCACTTTCATCATCATTCACAGGTGGGCTTGAGTTATAGTCTTGGTGACGAACAATGCTCTCATCATTTCGTGCCCTTCAATCAATGTGTGAGTTGTTTGCAGCTTAATTAGACAAAACTTCACTTACCTGGAGTCAATGAGCTGGTAGATTTCGGATGCCTCAAATGCATCAAGAACTTCATCAGAAAAGCCTAAGTCTTGCTTGTCTGCATCACCATCACCTCCACCAGTATGCTCTTGACGTATATGACAGGCCTTATACTTTTCAAGCGCTTGATTATGCCAGTAATTACGCACTTGCTCCGCTGACACACGTCCCTCCAAAATTACTTGAGAAATCTGCAAGATGTGAGTACTAGAAAATTGTGAATAGAGCTCAAAAACTCACATGTGTCCAGTAGTAACCCGCTCGCACTCTAAATTCAGTCCAGTGTTTCTCATCAGTAATATACTGGATGGTCAGTAACTTCTCTTCTTCTGTGAGTCCACGAGGTTCAGCTTTCTCAGGTTTCTTCTCAGGGACCTTGAGTGATGACTCATTCGCATCAGTCTCCCCAAGCTTTGCAATCTCTGTGTCCGAGTTTCCTCCCTCTCATCGATTCCAAGGACCTGACTTCCCTCCCTTTCCTTGCCCTCAGCTGCCCTTTTTACCACCTCGCTGCACTCCAATCTGCAGTATAGGTGGGTCATGATCTGTCCCTTGCTCACTGGCATTTCCAGTTGTAGGCCCACGTGATGGTCGCGATGGTGTTTCATTCTTTGTGCAGGATCGTGGTGCTCTTTTCCTTCCTGCTGTCATCAATGGCGGCACGATTGAATTTTCTTTGGCAGCTGGGGTAGTTGGTGCTCTGGAGGCGCCATGACTGAGGTGTGTGTTTTCTTGTTGTGTTTGGGTGAAGGGGGATGAGATGAGGTTGTGCTGATTGTAAAATTCGGAGAGTGGAGGTGGGAAGGGTGCAAGTCCAAGAGGTAAGTCTTCATGGGCCATATGCTGCTGATTTGTGCTGTTGACAGCAAACTGATGTGTATTGTGGTCATTCTCGATCGAGAACAGATCAGCCTGTTCCAGTCTCTGAGGCTGGAGAATGAACGATGGCCACTCTGGCATCATGGGAAGGTCCCATATCTGCCCCATCGACTGATCGTACATGGGCAGCATATTTTCTGGGGTGTTGTGGTGACCGTATGTGCTTTCTTGCTGGTCCATGTTGGCATCAGTGTTTGCGATGTTGAGCACTCGTACTTAGTTGCACCCAGTCGGCATTTCAGCAGCTCTCTCTCATATCAAACTCCGTACTCAATACAGTATGCCGAGTGCAAAATAAAATGGCAAATAAAATGACTACTCAATAATGTGCCTATTTTATTTGTTGTCTGTCATCATGCTTACAAAATAAAATTGTTAAAT
Organism: Suillus tomentosus; assembly: GCA_016647685.1. Lineage (NCBI taxonomy): Eukaryota > Fungi > Basidiomycota > Agaricomycetes > Boletales > Suillaceae > Suillus > Suillus tomentosus. The sequence continues at coordinate 6,991 of JABBWJ010000066.1, read as the reverse complement.
AAAATCGTTATTGAGTAGGACTAATGTTTACAACATCAGTAAATTCACACATTCCTTTATCTCACTTGTGTTGTAAATTAAAAATTATTTCCACTTTAATTTCACTTATTTTGCCTTGTCAACTTGGGCCCTGGATCTCGCAAGTGCAAAAAGGAAACAAGTGACACACAAGAGCGCAAGTTCAAACAAGTAGACACAAGTACCGAAAGTTCACAAGAGACTCGAGAGCAAGTGTGACATGTCATGATTGTGAGTCGTGACATTATCATTTTACATTTTGACAAGTCATTCAACATTGCAACAACCATGCCGCCACCTAGTAGTAATACTTTTTTTTGTCTAGCTCCAAGTAAGTCCTTTGTTTTAACTTCTCCTCACTCACACCTTCAGCTTTCTCGAGTCCCACCCGCCACTCCCTCATGTTCGAATTTCATGAGCAGTAAGTTCTTTGTTTTATTTTATTGTATTGTACTGACAACACCTTCAGCTTTCTCCAGTCCCACCCGCCACTCCCTCATGTTCGAATTTCATGAGCAGTAAGTTCTTTGTTTTATTTTATTGTATTGTACTGACAACACCTTCAGCTTTCTCCAGTCCCACCCGCCACTCCCTCATGTTCGAACGCATACCCAAATGACCACCACACCACGTCCAACGCCACCAGCACCATGCGTCAATGCCCAACACCACCACCACACCGCGTCCAACACCACCACCACACCACGTCCAACACCACCACCATGCACCAACACCCAACACCACCACCATGCCGCGTCCAACATCACCAGTACCATGCGCCAACACCCAACACCACCACCACCACCATGCGCCAATGCCCAACACCACCACCACCACCACCATGTGCCAATGCCCAGCACCACCACCATGCCGCGTCCAACACCACCACCACCACCATGCGCCAATGCCCAGCACCACCACCACGCTGCGTCCAACACCACCAGTACCATGCGCCAATGCCCAACACCACCCCCACACCACGTCCACCACCAGCACCATGCGCCAATGCCCAATACCACCACCACACCGCGTCCAACACCACCACCAGCACCATGCGCCAATGCCCAACACCAGCACCATGTGCCAATGCCCAATACCACCACCACGCCACATCCAACGCCACCAGCACCATGTGCAAACGCCCAACACACACCAGCAAGTGCTGACGTGGCGCGAACGCTCGCGGACGACACCAGGACGCCGAAGATGAGAAAAGGATGAGAGGAGGAGAGAGAAAGAGTTAGAGATAAGCGGAGTACTACTAAGGCTACTACTAGTACTATAGTTTCAGACTGTTATATTTACTCTCCCTCTATATTAATACAATTGATTTGCTTGAAGTTTTGCTTGAAATGCAGTTTTTTATGAATTACTAAGTGAGCATAAGTACAAAATAAGTATAAAATAAGTGTGAGGCAAGTACGAAAAAGTGCAAAACAAGAGGAGGGATCTACTTGTTGAACTTGCGGCGACTTGCGGCAAGTGGTTTCTACCGTCCTTGCGAGCGACTTATCCGCTTCTTGTGGGAAATTAAGTAACGGCAAGTGGCGGAAAAGCCAAACAAGGAATGTGTGAATTTACTGATGAAGGCAATGCAGAGGCGCATTGAACACGTTTGTTTAGGCCCGCTCCGATCGACGGCATCTCGCATGAAGCATTATAATCGCTACATACTCTCAAAAGTCTATTGTCCAGTCGCCTTTCTGACACGACGTACTACCCGAATTCGAATGCAATGCTACGTAGACGCATACTACACCTAAGTCTATACCGGAGGCCGCCGAATCATTTTTTCCGCAAGCATCGGCTTTTTTCCCAAAATGAACAGGCATTCTTACTGCGTTAGGCTTTGACAGTAATCTTATGGCAACCACTGGCAGAATCAGCGAGGTCATGTTCCAGCACGAATGAGGGCATGGCGTACTAACGGCTTGTTCGTGATTGGATAATGCGGTTACTGCACGGTAGCAAGTACGGCAGGTGCAAGACGTTGCCTTGTGGATCTGCGCTGAGGTACCCTGTATTTTGAATTTTGAATTTTATATTTGACCCGCACCCCCGTTTTTCGCATGCTCAGGTCAACGTGGCCTTACGAAAGCAGTCGTTCTTGCAATTCATCGCAGTCTTGGCCATATGATTCGTAGCGTACGTTGCAAGTCCCCGTGGCCCGTGGGCATAATGTTGGCATTTCACCTGGGTGAAGGTTATAAGATGATGAAGTAGTGAATGGCGGCCTGAAAGTAACCCTGCATATCAATGTCTCATCCAATCCTGTCAGAATTCGATATCGTTTTTGCTGGAGGTGAGGAAATAGTCTCTTGTGGTGGTTTTGCCTCTTCACACATTATGTATAGGTGGTACTACAGCCTGTGTTGTTGCAGGTCGCTTAGCTGCATGTGATCCCTCGCTGAGGATCTTGATCCTGGAAGCGGGTCAACACACCCTCAACAAACCTATTCATGTACAACCCTACCAATATCCCTTTAACCAAGCAACGACGAGCACCACGGTCACATTCCACATCGGAAATCCATCTCCTCGTCTCAACGGCCGTGCACCAATCGTTCCCTCCGGTCGTTGCGTTGGTGGATGCTCGTGTGTGAATCGTGCGTAGCATACTTGTAACGATGAATACGACTCTGATGATGAGACAGTCATGATATACACTCGTGCACCTGCTTCAGACTATGATGATTGGGGAGTCGATGGCTGGGAATCTGAAAATTTGATTCCCCTCATGAAGAAGGTCTCGAATGCGTTTTCAAGTTATTTGTTCAAATTACTCATACTTTCAATTTATAGCTAGAGACATATGAAGTGCAGCCCGGTCATCCAACTCACGGCTATAATGGGCCTATCAAGGTGTCCTCTGGTGGGTGTAAAGTAGGTGTCTCCGACGAGTTCATTCAGGTCGGCACGACCTATCACAAGAGGCACTATGCCGACGACACCAATGATTTGGAAACATGCAATACATACAGTGTGAGCTATGGTGTTTCTTCCCTAATGGCGATCACTAATCAGATTTGTCTTAGCCATGTAGGAAGTGAGTTCCTGCACTCGAAGGCTTTGCTAATTTTTAGCTCATGTATAAAAGGTATATTGACGGGACAACCGGAAGGCGTTCGGACGCGGCTCACCACTATGTCTACAACCAAGCTCACAACCCAAATTTACAAGTCTGGGACGGAAAGCGCGTGAAGCGTATCATCTTTGAGTAAGTGGGTGCCTGAGATCGCAGTTGCAATAAACCATTGACGTCTTTTACAAATGAAAGGGACAAGCGTGCTGTAGGTGTCGAGTTCACCAGTGACCCAGTATCTTGTCCAGACGCGGATCAGTCGTCGAGTATTGCGAGAGCATTGAAGCTCGTTGTTATCTGTGGTGGAGTATTCGGTTCCCCGATCATTCTGGAGAGGTCTGGGATCGGTGCCGAGGCGGTTCTCAAGCGATGCGGTATCCAGCAATTGGTGAATTTGCCTGGTGTCGGAGAAAATTATCGAGGTACACATTTATCTATCTATCCTATGAGCTTGACTTAGGATGGTCAGATCACAATATGGTCTTGGTTCCATACTTGGCTGCCGACGAGGTTGTTACCATGGACGCTCTCTGGCGCGGGGAGAGTATTGCACAGGGTAAGCATGTTCTCCCTATGATTCCAGTAATTTACAACTACCCAAATGTAGAAAGTCTTGCAAAATGGAACAACAGCGGAAAGTCATTGATTGCACAAAAGTTGGTGCAAGTCATCACTGCTGGTATTGTGCTGATTGGCATCTCAGTGGCCTCGATTCAAAAATCAAGTGGCGTCCTGATGATGAGGAATTGAAAGCCATGGGTCCAGTTTTCCAACCACGCTGGAAGGAGTTCTTCCAGGATCGCTCAGACAAGGCTGTTGCAATATTTGCTGCTATTGCGGGGTGAGTGATTGCTTGACTTTGATGATATGGAAATACTCATGACAGTTAGATATGCTCCACAGCTCTCGAGGCCTCTCTCGAGTATCCTTCCTCGTAACTACATGACCGCCAGTTATTATACAGTACTGCTTTCTGTCTACCCCATGGTTTTTTCTGAATCTCTTTGATAGCTTTACCCCGTGTCTGTTGGGAGCGTTCATATCAATTTAACAGAGAACAACAAAGAAGGAATGGACTTCACTACAGGCTTTCTAGATGAGTGAGTGGACACATTTCATTTTAGGGCACTTGTGTAACTCTGATACTTGATACTCCGCACAGTTCATCCGATATTGTTCCTCTTGACTTCGGGTACAAAAAGACACGCGAAATATTTCGACGCATGGCTTCCTATCGAGGTGAAGTCGCTGCTGACCATCCTGATTTCCCAGAGGGAAGCGCTGCAGCTTGCGGAGAAGCGTCCGGGCCAGTGGACATAAATGCACCTGACATTGTCTACACTGCCGAAGATGACGAGGCGATCAGTCAATTTCACCGCAACATCGGTAAGTCCCGACTTGCCATCTCTATTTTCACGGTGAAACACTAAATAACATCAGTGCAAACGGCATGGCACCCGGTGTGTGCAGCTAAACCTTCCATGATTTCATATCTGATATTTGTATTTGTAGCTTGGGACTTGTGCCATGAAATCAGAGGCAGATCATGGAGTTGTCGATGCTCGGCTGAATGTATATGGCGTGTCAAATCTAAAGGTCGCAGATATGTCCATTTCTCCATTGAACGTTGGCACGGTGAGTGCTGAACAGGGGATTGTTGATGTGCGATCTAACAATATATACAGAACACGTATTCGACGGCACTTCTCATCGGAGAGCGGGCTGCAATGATCATTGCCGAAGACTTGGGTATCGATTGCGTGGACTTGACCAGGGCCCAGTTTAAGTGATCTCTCGTGTGTCATTACATGCGCATACTGAGCTGAGCTCATTCTATCACACGTTCCATCCAAGTGGTTTTTATCCCGTAAAACATCGCACAATCATCTATGTCTTCAGGAGCGAGCCACGGTACTTTATTTCTTGTTTGTAAAAGTTTTAGTGGTTACAAGAATGTAGAAACTCATCTGCCTGAATGTTAGCACGTTTACTCTCAGAACAAGCTTCTTTTCATGAGGCTTTGATGGAATATTAATACTCATGACAACGACGACAGATGAGCAGTAAGCGGAATACATTTCCCTCGTTCCGTCTGAGGTAGTGTCTAGGATCCCAGATCCAGTTTCCATTTCAAATTCACTTCCGTACGTTCAATAAGTTAAATATTTAGGTACCAAAACGAATAAACACGAACCGAATTCATGTCGAGAATCTTTTTTTTTTTTTTTTTAATTCCGATTTTTGTCCATTGAGGATATAATCCTATGTAGGACAGTACTTTCTAATCTACTGGACCCCCTGTGTCCTTTGCTTCCTGAGATCGCGAATGCCCTGACGTGAGGCGTACCCCCGTCAGTCCGCCGTTCCTGCCGGCCGTTTTAGACGCGCATCTCGTTTGCGTGATAGGTAGATTTGATGCTCTGCTTGCGATTGTGTGGTGTGCGATGATGGTACATATTTCTCGTCCGCTTTCGCGGAGTGTTACAGGGATCTATTAAAGTCTCGTGTGGGAGGAGGTTCATCAGGAAATCAACTCGGAATTGATATGACCAGGTAGAGCTGACAAATAAAACCCATCATGATACATCCAGATTTAGAATTATACATTATTATCTTTGCACAACAAGTTGATGAAAGATCATATGACTATGTCAAAGACATGTCATTTTGTCGCACATCTTATAATTATGCAACAAGTTCATGAAAAAATATATAACTATGCCAAGGACACATCACTTTGAAGGGCACCTTGTAGGTACACAACAAGCTTATGACCAAATATATGACTATGCCAAGAACATGTAATTTTGATGCACATTTTACAAGTAAAACCCATCATGATACATCCAGATTTAGAATTATCTTTGCACAACAAGTTGATGAAAGATCATATGACTATGCCAAAGACATGTCATTTTGTCGCACATCTTATAATTATGCAACAAGTTCATGAAAAAATATATAACTATGCCAAGGACACATCACTTTGAAGGGCACCTTATAGGTACACAACAAGCTTATGACCAAATATATGACTATGCCAAGAACATGTAATTTTGATGCACATCTTACAAGTATGCAACAAGTTTATGAAGGAATATATGACTATGCCAGAGAAATGTCATGCTGAGGTCCACCTCACAAGTATCCAACAAGTTTTTGAAAAGAATATATAACTCTGCCAAGGATATATCATTTTGAAGGGCACCTTACAAATATACAACAAGTTTATGAAGGAATATATGACTATGCCAAGAACATGTAATTATGATACACATCTTACAAGTGGCCAACAAGTTTGTGAAAAAATATATAACTCTGCCAAGGATACATCATTTTGAAGGGCACCTTACAAATATACAACAAGTTTATGAAGGAATATATGACTATGCTAGAGATATGTCATGCTGAGTTACATCTTACAATTATGCAACAAGTTTGTGAAGGAAGATATGATTATGCCAGGGATATGTCATTCTGAGGTACATCTCACAAATATGCAACAAGTTTATGAAATAAATATATAACTTTGCCAAGGATACATCATTTTGAAGGGCACCTTACAAATATGCAACAAGTTTATGAATGAATATATGACTATGCTAGAGGTATGTCATGCTGAGTTACATCTTACAATTATGCAACAAGTTTGTGAAGGAATATATGACTATGCCAGAGATATGTCATTCTGAAGTACATCTTACAAATATGTGACAAGTTTATGAATGAATATATGACTATGCCAGGGATACATCATTTTGAAGGGCACTCTACAAATATGCAACAAGTTTATGAATGAACGTATGACTATGCCAGATATCACATTCTGAGGTACACCTTACATGTATGCAACAAATTTATGAAGGAATATATAACCATGCTGGGTATATC